>JANZXR010000007.1:433299-461713 GCA_027575705.1 Erythroxylum echinodendron
AATAATAATAATAATAATAATAATAATAATAATAATAATAATAATAATAATAATAATAATAATAATAGTAATAAATAATAATAATCATGATGATGATGATGATGATAATGATGATATAAACAAATATAGATATAAATAAATACTTTTAAATAAAAATATAAAATAATAAAATAAATAATAAAATAAAAATAAAACAAGGTAAAGAATAAAAATATAAGATAAAATGAAATAGAACTAGAAATAAAGAATAATAAAGATAAAACATATAAAAATAGACATAGAGGATACTAATAATGAATAAATAAATCAATAAATAAATACAAACAAATATAAAAATAAAAATAAAAACTACAATAAATATAGAAAAAGGTTAAAAAAGATAAAATAAGTAAATAAATACAAAAATAAAAAAGAAGACAAATAAATAAACAAGCTATTATAAGGAAATGTTTAAGCTATATAAGGAAATGTTTAAGTTGAATAAGTATTGGCAGAGTACTAAAAATTATGTGTTTAGGCTAAATATAAGACATAATTGAAGGAAAAGATTTAAAAGACCTATCAGAAAGAGAAGAGTCTCTCTATATGAGATCCTTCACCCGTATCCTAGTCCTATTAAAGGCTAAGTCCTTCTGTAAGTTGCAGTAGAATTATATCATTCTTGATCACCTCTCCACAGTTCTTTTCAGGCCTTCATCTTTTCCTCTTACATTCTTTAAGTACAATCGTCTCGCATATTCTCAATAAAGTGTCATTTCCTTTTAACATGTCCAAACCACCATAAGCCTTATCTCCTTTAATTTTCCATCAATATTAGCCACCTTAATTTATCTTCTACTTTTACGTTCTTGACCTTACCTCTTTATTTAGGTTGCACATCTAATAGAACATCTTTATCTCCACCACTATTAACTTATAACTATGCACCTATTTGATTGGCCAACACTCCATCCTATAAAGCATGGCTGACCTAATAACTAAACGATAAAATTTACCTTTGAGCTTGATTGTTATCTTATTGTCATATAAGACTCTTGATGCACTCATCCTTTTAAGTCATCTTGATCTAACACATTGAATTGTCTTCATTGATCTCACCGTTACTTTGGATGGTAGATCCTGGATAATTAAAACATTATTTTTGTCGTATAAGTTTTGAACCAATCTTTACCTCCTTATTAAGAAGTCATCTTATAGTTTAAAAAGTTATACTTTAAGTATTTAGTCTTAATACTACTCAATTAAAAACCTTTCAACTCTAGTGTATCCCTTTAAAGTTCTAACTTGACATTGACAGTCATTTTTACCTCATCCACTAGAACAAAGTCATTAGCAAACTACATATACCAATGCACATCCCCTTGGATATTGATTGGCTACTTTTATACCCATATTTGAATTAACTGTAACAACACGACGTAGTTATAGTTAGCACAGGTAAGTACGAATCGGTCCCACGAAGACAGTAAATATTAGTAATGACTCTTCTCCTATTATCTAGCGTATGAATTGGATATTTGATTTTTAATTAAAACTAAAACTAAAAAAGTAAAATAACATAGGAAACAACAACGAATGTAGAAGACTAAGGAAATTACTTGGAAGATACAATATCAAAGATTAGTGTCTAGGTGATGAATCCCCATAAAAATCGTTAAATAGTTAACATTTTATCAAGCAATTATTTTATTTACTTTTGGACCGTGAAAATTCCTATCTTATGTTAATAACTCTCTCGATACTGCTAACAACTAATCCATAGAGTGATTAATTGAAATCTTTTCTAGGTAAAGTTCCTAGGATTGCATTATCAATTTATGAATTCTACTATTAGGTTTGACCCTAATTCAAAAGATTTATATCAACCTTTCTTTAGGATTGTAATCAGCTTCTTTCAATTATGGTAGATTTATTCGTATAAAAGATTTCTCAATCTTAGTGATATGAAAATAGATCATGCACTATTGTTCCAGATCTATTAGAACATGTATGAAACTCATAATTGAATCACATTAGATCAATCAAAATAATTGCATTAAAAAAAAGAATCAAGAAATATTGTTATCCTAACTAAGGTTCATCGTACCTAGACACTAAATATATTTAGTTACATATAATAGAAAACAAAATCAAAGATAAATAGGAAGAAAAACAAATAGAAAACAAAGGAATCATAATTCTAAATCTCCCTTCTTTTTCTATTGAACATTCTTGCAAGTTTGAGGTTTGATGTTTAATGTTGTAATTTGTTGAATCTTTTGATGATTTCCTCGCATCCTCCATATCTTTAAATCAATATCATCCCTTCTGTAAGCTTTCTACATATGGAATATGCTCCAAAATTCTACTCCTCTAATTTGCCCCTGTTCACATCTTTTTTTAATAAATTTTAGGATTTCTAGGAGATATATGGTCTGATACACTGATGTGTAAGAGACAGTGTATACTCAAAAACTCCAGAATTTGTAATTTTACATGGGCTATGAGACATACACGGGCATAAAATTAGCCATGTATCTCTAATTTACATTAAAACTTTGTTTTATGACACATTTTCATCTGAATTCTTCTTCTTTTAGTCCATAAAGGCAATTATAACCTATAAATGCACTTGGAGTGAATCAAATAACAAAAATACAATAAAATTACAAAATATCAAGCAAAATACATTAAATATGGTTGTATAAATATATTCAAATTAGCATCTATCAAACATCCTCACACTTAAGCTTTTTTTTTTCCTCAAGCAAATCATAATCAAAATTATTAACTTTACAAAATCTATCCTTTATTAATCTCATCCTGTCCATCCTTACTCTAAATCATAATATCACATTAATCAAATTAAAAAACAATTGGAATATTGTTATCCAAAAACTAATTTTATAAGTCAATATTAATATTAATAATGTCATTAATCGCATTGAAATAAAAAATATAAACCTTTAAACTGAATACACTCAAGTGTTTGGGCGAAAAGTATCAAATTCTCAAATCAATGTGTAGTAGAGCTGTTACCATAAACTTGCAATTTTATCAAATCTCAACCACTTATGTAAACTACAAAAAAAAAATCTAAAGATCTTTATTAGGTTGTAATATGGTGTAGGTATGGTATGATTGAGATAATGAAAAAGGTTAATTAAAGGAAATTTACTAAAGAAAACTTTACATGAAACTTATTACAATATACATAGGTCCTTTCATTATAACTCCAGTAGTACTATATACTTATCCACAATTTTTCTATGGCCTTTTTTTTGAAAATAATTTAGAGCATTCATTAGGTACCATAATCAAAGAAATATTGGACCTTTCAAAATCTCAAGTTTCAAGCAGGAAAGTAATGTAAATAACCTTCAGGTTTCAAAATAATAAAAATGCTTCAAAAAAAGGATAAAGGGAATATGCGGGTTATAAGTAATGAAAAAAGCTAAATCTCAACTTGATTATTCCTAAAGATAAATTATGGCAAGGTAATAATCAAAGAAATAGGATAAGGCAAGTTATTAAATATAAATTCCTTCATCATTCCAATGCTTCTAATTTAACAAATGTGATCTCAATATGTATAATAAAAGCAAGTTCTAGAATCATTCAACTATACATGATAACATAGATGAAAGAAATAAGAGTGCTTAAACATGTTGAAATTTTGTCTCTTAGGCTTAAAAGCTCACGAAAAAGATGGGTTTATGTGTGTAAATACTTTGCAATTTCATTCAACTTGATTATCTCAATCATTATTAAAACTATGACATATAAAATCAATTTTATTCTATCATCTATTTGCATACTAATTAAAATCAATATTTAATAATGAAATAAAGTATTTATGGAAATATTTCAATTAATTCAAGATGTCACTTCATAAAATTTAGTAACCAAGACTATAATAAGTTTAAGATCATTAACCCTTCCCCACACTTAAAGTTGTATATTGTCCTTCATGTACATAGTATAAGCATATATTAATAAGTGAGAAAGAGTTGGTACTTTTTTTGAATAAGACAATTTCCTAATTTTGAGACTATCCATCCAATATGAGATTACATCCTTGCAGACCATAAACGATAAAAAGATAAAAGGAAATAAAAATAAAAAAAAGAATTAAGAAATAGAAATAACATTAACTATAATGTTAGATAAAGGAAAATAATACATACATAATTAATAAAGAAAAATAAAGAATAAAGAATCAAGTATTTCCCTCATGATGATCCAGACTACTTTAACGAAGGAGGGTCTTTGAGATGATGATCCTGTACTAGTAAAGGAGCTGCTGAAGAAGTGCCCTTGCTAGATGGTAGAGGCTAGAAATCAATACATGGACAACTCGACATTAATAGCATTAACTCTCCCATCCACCCAACTATAGTCTAAAGCCTGCCTAGTCACACAACTGAAGTCTCCAATCATCCTACCTACTTCATAAGCTCTATTGGCTGAAGTCTTGGAGTCCACTAAGTTCCCAAAAGCTGGGCCACCCAAGTCTCCAATAATGTTATCTTCAACTGAGGTGGGTGTTGCATCCTAGCCCTAGGACCTCTCGGACCATTTGACTCTGGTATGTATCTCCCATCTCAGTGGTGTTGGCTACGATTGTAGTTGCTCCTCCTCCCCAAGTGGCTCCGCTCTAGCTCCACCTTCCGCTGCTAGCTCGTTGGGTTCCTAATAGGTGCTTAACTGATTGTGAAATTATTCTATAATACTTAGTGATTATTTACATGAAATTGCTTAAGATATGCACTTTGACTCATATGTGATTTTAGGCACAATTCGGAATCTAAGAAGTTAAAGTGAGTCAAAAGCACACTATTTGGGCCATTTTTTGAGAATTATTTTTCATTTGTTTTCATAGAGCAAGAAGAAGAAATTAAAAGACAAGAAGAAAATTAAAAGAAGAAAAAATGTAAATAACATGAGCTACATGGATTATGCATGCAATTATGTTAATTAACAGCTGGGAAGTAAATTAGACAAAATGACAACATTGGAAGCAAATGAAGGCAACTGGAAGGAAGTAGTCCATGACCAAAATGACAATTCATGTAGCAGCATAAGGAGGAAGCTAGGAGCAAAACGGTGCAAAATGTAGCTGCTGGAAGAGATTGAAATGACAGCGAGGTTGGAGAGAAAACACAGTCTGCGTTTCACACAGACGTTTGCATTTCCATGTAGACAACATTTAAGTAATGCAGACAAGGACTGAGTTTAAGGCCAAGACAATAGGAGCATTTTAAAACATGAATAATAAGTTGGACCATAAATATAATTCATCACATCAGTGAACAGTAGTTGGTAGAAGCTTGCGATAGAGATAGAGAGGAGTGGAGGCACTAAAACAGTCTTCGATTGGGTACATTTTTTAAGGGACTGAAGCATCTTGTTTAGAGAGATCCATATAAGGCTAAGTTAATGACGCCGGTTCGAAGGTGACATCGATGCCGACGACCTGAGTTAAATGTATTTTACTATTTTTGTTTTTTCTATCTCTCATTAGAAATTGACTGTGTTGTCTTTTGTTAATTGATTTGGGTTTTGTGTATGGATAATCAGATTTTTTTTATTATTTGATTATTTGTGCATGAACTCATTGGGTATTATGAAAGGATAATTTTAATGAGTTCATTGAATTGTTTAATTGCAACATATTGCCAGAATTTTGATATAACCTGTAATTGTTATTTTGAAATCCATGTGTAGCGACTAATGATTTTTAATTATTACGGATAACATGACCTAGGTTAAATGATGCATTAATTTGATTGTTGCCTTGATTAATCAATTATCCTAATTCATAATGCTATTATCTAAGTAAATCTAGAGATCGTATCGTAGGTTATTTGGAGGTTAGGTTTAGTTAATGATCATATATTTATTAAACAAAACCTAAGAGAAATCTCAGGTTAATTATTAACTCACGATTAATAGTTTCTAGGAGAGGTTAGAAAATAACAAATCTATGAAATATGTTTAGTTAAAGTATAGGCTGATATTGAACTAAATAACCGAGTCTGTATCGAATTCCCCACTTTTATCATTTTTTCATGTTTTCTTTAATTTGTTTTTATTAGGTTGATTTTATTTTATTTTCTTATTCTAAAATCCAAACCCCCCCTTTTTCCTAAACATCGATTATTTTCATTTCAACAACTTTTTACACAATCTTTGTGGGATTGCCCTAGACTCACCACTACTATTCTAGTTATTTTGTTTTGACTAGCATTACCACGCGCTGTCAATTTTGGCACCATTGCAAGGGAGTGTGGTGTTTTAGTTTTTGTTTGTGATTTAATTGGTGTTTTATATATATTTGTTCGTACTTGATTTTTTCAGTTATTTCGTGATTTTTTCATTTTTTCTTATTTTTTATTGATTTTTTTCAATATGGATGAAAGATATTTCTTTTATGACTCATATTCTCAATCTTATAACAATGATTGGGCTAATCAACCTAAATTTTGTTATAGATGAGATAACCATCAAAATTACTTCCATGATAATTTGCAGGACATACAACAATTCCCATGTAGACTAGAAGCTTCTTGTCAAAACTCAGGTATATTTGTTGAAGAATTGATGAATGTTATGATTGCTAAAAATTTTCAATTTCAGCAGAGCTTACAAAAGCAATTGCAAGAGTTCCAGTAAGAAATGAGGCATATAATGTCTAGAAACCAGAATATGGCAAGCCAAATGGGTGAGATGGCAGCGAGAATTGACTACCTAAAACCACAAATGGAAGAGGAGCAGCCATATCAACCCAAGTTCTAATGGATGTTATTGTCGAAACATAACAAAGTGATGAGCAGTTGAGAGCATTAATCAAGGAGTTGCTTCTATAGAAAAAGCAAATAAGGAGCTCAAAGCCGAAAAAGACATATCTTTTAGCTCAGGAGGTAAGTACTGAGTTCCATTTTATTGTTGAAAATGACTTTTCACCTTTGTATAGTAGATTGGAGGAATTAAATGAGGAAGAAGAAGGTGAAAAGACATTTGAGATCTTTTTGGACTGTATAAACTCAGTCGAGATTGAGAACCTGAGGATAGGGAAGACGCTGAATGATGATGATGATCAACTAAGGCCCTATCCATCACAACCCCCTGTGGAAGTGGCGCTAACTATAGTACTACAAGATCATAATTTTGTCACTTGAGGAGGAAACATGGAGTCGAGCTAGTGAACCAAAACAAAGATGCTTCTTAGGAGGCAACCTAAGGGAAGTAAATTTCTTTTCTTTACATTTTCACATTTCTTTTTATATGCATGTGTGTTCTTTGTTAGTTTGTTTCTTGCTTGTTTTAAGCTTTCAATCAAAATGAGATAAATAATAAAACAAACAAAACAAACATTTTCTCTTTTTTGTTGATTTTTGGGATTATATAGTTATGATTAGAATGTGAATTGACTAGAGAATCTCATAACAACATTAGCATGTATTTTTACTTTTGTGATTGATCGATATGCATTATTTTTAGAAGAGTAGTGACCAGTAGTAGACAAAGTTGGTGATATTTTGAACCTTATTAGACTGATACATCCATATCAATCTCATTGTCTTTTGATAATGTGTGACCTTCATGACATGTACATCCTGACTTTGCTTCGAGTTTCTATTTGAGACCATATTTTTATCACATGCATTAATATGGAAATGATTAGGCATTCTTTATTTCATAAGCTAAATTAGCTAAAGAACCTACCCCATTAATGTGATTTTTCCCTTATTAACCTCCTTTTGAGCCTTATTAGCCTTTCTTTTTGTATCAAATATATTGCATGCTTTATACTTAACCTAGTGTCCTACCCAAGCTATAAAGCTAGTGAAACATTTATGATTGTTGAGCTTGTGGATGTACAAAATTCTAAGTATGGGGGTGTACATATGTGTGGGTTGGTTAATGTTAGGATTTTTTGTTATGTCTTATCATTGAAATTGTCTCATCATTGAAATTCCCATATTAATGTAGTTTTTTAATGTAAAAAAGTAAAGAAAGGAAAAGAAAGAAAGGAAAGAGAAAAGCACAAGGAAAGAAAATCAAAAAGAAAGAAAGTAAGAAAAAGAAAATTAATTAAATTTTTTTGTTTAAATAAATTTATTAAGGAGGAAGTGTATATGAGTTTGCAAAGTTATTCATAATTAATGCATCTTCCTAGAGTTGTAATGAATGCGTTATTTGAGTATATTGAATATGAGGTAAATGTTGGCTTGGAAGGTTTACTCTTATGGTTTCAATGTATTGTTGGCATAAATTGTACGAGTGATTCATTCGGATTGGTATATGCTTCATGTGGTTTATGTGTGAGAGTTGAAATGAGTTGTGAAATATAAGTGTTGCATTCATTATAGCTAACGCTACGCAATTAGGTATGAGTGTAAACTTGTGCACATGTCATATTAAGTGCTGCATTTGTTTCACTAGCTTTAATGACTTTCATGCTACTTGACCCAAATACATCTTACCTCACCTTTGCCCACATTACAACCCTAAAAATTCCTTTGATTCATGATTTTGCATGTGAACATCAGTGGTGGAGAAATGAAATGATATGCAAAGTTGTGGATTATCATGATTATGAATGGTGTTAAGTGTACCTGTGGATTTATTTTAGTTAAACACATTTTCCGAGTCTACTATTAGATTGATCAGTTTTTGAAGATGATGAATGTTGATTGATCACGAGTAAAAGCTTGGAAGGTTAAATTCTTACTTTGATTTTTGAAATTCATTCATCTTTGTTTATGATTATGTATTCTTGGAACATATGGGAAATGAGTCAATGTTTTTGGGTCTTTGAGCTTATTTTTAATGTTTTGCCTGATGACTGCCAAAAGCTAACTGTAGAGAAAATTGATAGCTTTTGGCAGTCATCAAGCAAAACATTACGTGACAAAATGACAGTGTTAGAAGCTGATGACTGCCAAAAGCTATCTGATTATGAAATTATTCCATAACGCTTTGTGATTATTGACATGAAATTGCTTAAGATACTCACTTTGAATTATATGTGATTTTAGGCACAATTTGGAAGCAAAAAAGTTAAAGTGAGTCAAAAGCATGATAGTTGGGTCATTTTTTGAAGATTAATTTTCACTTTTCTTCATGGAGCAAGAAAAAGAAACTAAAAGAGAAGAAGCTGATGAAGGTAGATTATGCATACAATTACGTGACAATTGTATTTAGCAATATAAGGATTAATTACCTTAGTCTACCTTCATCAATTGCATGCATAATCATCAGTTTATGACCAAAATGATAGTCGATTTAGCAATATAAGGAGGAATCCAGGAGAAAAATGGTGCAGCATGTAGCAGATGGAAGAGACAAAAGCGACAATGAGGTTGGAGGGAAAATGCAGTCTGCATTTCATATAAACATCCTACGGAAACGCTGACAATGTGAACAGTAAGTTGGACCAAGATAGTAGGAGGATTTTGAAACGTGAACAATAAATTGGACCACAAACATAATTTTTCACATCAATGAACAGTAGCTAATAGAAGCTTGTGATAGAAATAAAGAGGAGTGGAGGAGTTACACAGGTCTTAGTTAGGGACATTTTTAGAGGAGCTAAAGCATCTTGTTTAGTGAGATCCATAGAAGGCTAAGTTCTCGAAGCTAGCTCAAAGGTGACATCGACACCAATAACTTGGGTTAAGTGTATTTTATTGTTTTTGTTGTTTTTATCTCTCATTAGAAATTGATTGTGTTATCCTATGTTAATTGGTTTGATTTTTGTGTATGGATAATCAAATTTTCATTATTTGTTGGTTATTTATTTATGAACTCATTGGGCATTGTGAAAGGATGATTTTAATGCATTCATGGTATCGTTTAATTACAAACTCATTGCTAGAATTTTGTTATAATCTGTAATTGTTATGTAGAAATTTATGTGTAGCGACTAATGATTCGTATTTATTACGGATAACTTGACCTAAGTTTAATGACACATCGTATGTGGTTGTTGCCTTGATTAATCAGTTTTCCTAGTTTGTAATGCTACTGCCTAATTAAATCTAGAGATCTTATACTAGGTTATTCGGTGGTTAGGTTTAATTAATGATTATATCTTGATTAAACAAAACCTATGGGAAAACTCGGCTTAATTATTAACCCACGATTAATAGTTTTTAGGAGAGATTAGAGCACAACAAATCCATGAAATATGTTTAATTAGGATGTAAGCTGAGATTTAACTAAAGAACGGGGACCCTATCACCCACTTTTATCATTTTTTGCATCTTTTCTTTAATTTGTTTTCATTAGGTTAGTTTTATTTTATTTTCTTGTTCCAAAATCCAACCCCTTTTTCATCACTGATTAATTTCATTTCAACAAATTTTTACACACTCTTTGTGGGATCAATCTAGACTCACCACTGCTATATTAGTTGTCTAGTTATAGATGCATTATCAATTCCCTAATAAGTCTATAAATGTTACCTGTGGGTCCTCGACAACGACTGACCATGCGCATATGTATCATGATATCTAGGTTGAGTGCTACCATAGTGCCAACTTATCACATTGGTGTTAGTCGATCAAATAAGCCCATCTGTTATGCTAGTTTGGACATATAAGGCCCAACACAAATTATTCCAACCTTTCTATCTTCACTCTGACACCTGATGAATTGGGTAAGTTCATGCACCAGGTGAATTGGCATCTTCACACTAGTGCTCGAGACATAGTTGACATTGAATTTTTGTACTATATCATGGCTATCCCCTCGACCGTTCAACATGTATCTTAAAAATCTATGTATGTATTGGAGTTCCGAGATTTGCAGTGAAGAGGCTTTAGATCTACTTAGGTCGTAGTCACCGTCCTCACTAATCGTGTTCTAGAACTTTTATGAAGACATCTTATAGGGGAAATATATCCTCAAGTCTAAATACTCCATATTACAAATAAAGTCTACATCATAAAGGCCCATAGAGACTGAGAAATCTGAATAACTCATTCAGATCGTCTCATCAAGTAGTCAAAACTAGATGGTATTTGACTTATCCCATACATGGTGTCCCTTTTCTATAAAAAAAGTAGAGAGCACCTCTAGAGTTAACTCCTTGTAGGAGGGCTCCACTATGTCAAAGAATTTGGGCTAGGCACTGACATTGATGAGCTCCCAAACTTATTACACTAGTCCTACTTGCTCCAATGCTTCATAGTCGATGCGATGTCTCCTAAGGAATGTCTTTTCCTTTAGCTGTTGATACTGCTCTTCATGTGCTGCAATATTGAAAAGGAGCATCGAGGGTTATTCAAGTGGATGTATGGTGTGAGCTCTCCTTAGGTCTCTAGATGACCTCTCTTTTCACTGTCGCTTGCGTGGAACTTCCTTTTTATGTCGTGGTCTAGCCATTGTGGTTGGAACTTAAAATAAGTGTGAGACAATTTGTAGATAATTTATGGGAATATACTTTTCCCACACTTAAAATGTATTATGCTTGCTAAATAATTAAATGTGGAAATAAGTTAACAATAAAAGAACTAAACATATAGAAATAAATAACAAATTAACATGAATAATTAGATAAAGAAACAATTAAATAAAATAATTGACATTAGAAAATTAACTAATAAACTCATTAATCCACAAATTAAAATTAGAATTATTGTAATTAACAAATTGAGCTAACCTAAACGTTAAATTACAAAATTTAACCCTAAATTTGAAATAAAAACCCTAATTTCATAATTACAAAAATTAACCAAATTAAACATTAAATTCATGTAGAATAAGGAAGGCTCTCAGCTAGCAAGGTATAATTTACCTGAGATAAAAAAAGTACCAACCCCTAATTCCATTCCTGATCAAATCTATGAGAAATCTAAGGAAGCTGAGTTGAATGAAGTTGTAAATATGATTGAGCAATTGGAAGAACGACTTACACTAATGGAATCAATAAGGTGAAAGATGGAAAAAGAGTTAAAGGAAGAAACAAAATTGACGACACCACTAAAGATGGAGGATCTAGGGGATTTTTATATCCCCTTCATTATTAAGGGTGTCAAAATAGAGAGAGCCTTCACCTATTTGGGAGCTAGCATAAACATGATGTCGTATTCCTTATATTAGAAGCTGGGGTTCAAAGAGATAGTCTCTGCTAAAGTCACTACCCGATCAATTATTGATGTAGATAGGGGTGAGCAGAGAGGAACAAGTGTCTTTTATCTTAATCAATAATGACAAAAGTCCTCTCCAACCCATGGCCATCATGAAGGGAACATATTTTGGTAGAGAAAGAGCGAAGAATTATGATCAAAAGTGTTCCTTGGAAAAGAATAAATCTCGTAGAAGAAGGAGAAGAAAGAATCGGGAAAAGGAAGGTGGCGACATAAGCAACTAGGTGACGCACATACATTTTATAAGATTAACAACTGAGTCACCACCAAAGAATTTTCTTAAACCCCCTTGAATAAAGAAGAGCATCAAGCTAATGATGTTAAAAGAAGCGTTGCATGGGAGGCAACCTATGGTTTTTAAATTACTGGTTATCTCCTCGATTTTAGATAGTTTGAATTTTGTAGTTAGGTTGTTCCAGTTCTAAATAAATATTGTGGAAGAGTAGGGCATTAATTTTGATAAAGATGATCAGGAAGGAAAGTATAATGAGGTGATAGTCCTAAAAAGAAGTTAGGAAAGGATCTCAGGGGGGTTGTATAAGGACGAAAGACGAAAAAGTCAAATATTGGAAGAGCATTACAGGCACATGTTTTTCAATCTTTTTCCTTACAAAATTGCCCTCCCCTCACCTATATATTCAATTCTAACCTCATTTCTTCCATCACTTTCATTTAGACTCTCTCTCTCTACACATAAGACATTTAAAGGCTCTCACTCCCCTCTACCTACACTTAACTCCCTTACTCTCGCAACTAATGCACACTCTCATCCCTAACAGGGCCATAGATTAAGCATACTATTAAGCACACCCAATCTAAGGGGAAAACCCAACTATTGGGCTGTAGCAAAAGAGATAGGGCGGCTGAGTACGAAGCGCCATTCAGTTCAGAAACTATAGAAAACATAAGACAATAACATAGTCCCTCAATCATACATATTTGACTAAAATTACTACATTAATCCTCAAGAAAAAGAGATAATCCCATCATGGAAATAACAAGATTCATCATATTCAAATACTTCAATCTCATCTTTATCAATATAAGAGAAGTATTTAAGCAATAAACTAAGTAAATAACCAAAAAGACTACCAAAAGTTAACAAAGTATGGGTTTATCAATTATCAAAGGAGTAAATCTAGAAAAATAACAAAGAAATAATTCAACAGATAGGAACAAAATAGGTAAACAAGGATCGGATGAGGGATTTGCAGTGGTTCTTTACCACTCTTAAGCCTTCTACATTAGCTCTCACCTACTGTTTTTGGTTGATAATCACCCAGACGATCAATTATTAACTCTACTTTCACCTCTCTGCTATTCTTCTTCTTCACCTCTACTCTTTCTTCTCTTCTCTGCCTTCTTTCTTTGTCTCAGTTTTTATCCTCGAATGAGTTTGTAGTATTTGTAATATGGAATGTAGTTTGTTTATTCTCCCTTTTAGGTTTAGGTTTTCCGAGCCCTTAGCCCTCCTGCCCTTGACATATAATAAGTTAATGAATTAAAGGAAAATGGATCACAAGGGTGACAGGTTAAGTCACCTCGTGAGGGCACTTATAACGGTGGTGAAAGTTATGTCACCACCTCTCATCTTTTTTTCATACAAAATTTATGTGAAGTTTCCCTTCAACCTTTATGCAAAATTTACAAAATAATCTAATTAACACTCATGCAATATTCACACCATTTCCACTCAAATTATCTCAAATTTAGATCAAAAAATAAGTATTTGTAACCAAAATTAAGATATGAAGGCAAAAAAAAGTAATAGAAACTAGAAACAATAGATTACTATTAATATTGACTTAGAAAGTTAATTTTAGGATAACTTGACACTATTTGTATGTTAATTTGATTAATATGTTATGATGATTTATAGTATGAATGGATAGCTTAAGATCAATGAAGGGTTGGTGTTGTAAGATTTATAATTCTGATTATGATTTTCTTGAGGATAAGTAAAAGCTTAAGAGAGGAGATGTTTGATAGATGCATATTTGACTATATTTATACAACCATATTTGATGTATTTTACTTGATATTTCGTAATTTTATTGAATATTTGGTACTTTCATATGCGTTTAAATGTTGATTCATTTGATTTACTACACTTAGTAATTAATGCCTTAGAAATGTTTAAAATACTAACTTTAGCTAATATTTGATTTTAGGTACATTTCAGAAGTGAAGGAGCTAAAGTGACTGGAAAGCATATTCATTGAAGTTGTCTTCTCAATGTCTATACTCTATTGATTTATAGAGTAAGAAGAAGAAGAGACAAAATAGAATGTGAAGTGAAGAACAAAGGGAGGAGTGCCTTACGGTCATATTATAGCATGCATAGGTGTGAGAACTCTTCTCACGCCCACCTTTCACGACCGTGAGAGACCTCTCATAACTATAAGAGGGCTTGTCACAATCATGACTTGTATGTCACGGTTGTGACACACTAGCACACCTGAAACTCACACACTCATGAGTGTGACAAAGTATATTACACCCGTGAGTCCATTCTCACAGGTGTGAGAAGGGAAAATTATCCCATTCAACCCTAGTTTTTAATTATAAAGAGTAATGTTTTGATGGCACAAAAAGACTCATTCGGGACAGAAATAAACATACCTTTGTTTTCTTCATTTTCTCTTTGTCTTTCACACCGATATAGGAAATAATGGTTGATGCTTTAGAGCTTAAAGAAGGAGATGGAAGACTATCTTCCTACCATCAGTTCAACGATGAAATTAACTTTGAGTCACGATTGAGCGATCTCATCTTGTTGATGTCAATACTCTCTTTTTGGATTGTTATTAATGTTTATGTTGATTGAATCACTTTTTTGTATAGATGATCTTAACACGTTATTTGTATTATTCTATTACAAATCTAAATTCCATCCCTAAGCATTACATTTGACTTTTGTTAGTAGCATCTAATGATCTTGAATCATTAGGAACAACATAACTTAGGTTAGATAACCCGAATGTGTGAGGTTATTGTCTCTATTGATCATTTTCTATTTCACAATGCGACTACCCAATTGAATCTAGAGATCATATCCTAGGTTACTTCATTTTCAATTGTTTGCTTTAATTTATTTTCGCTACTTTACTTTCACTTTATTTTCTAAATTGCATAAAACCCAAAAACCGCTTTTTATTTTCCTAGGATCAATTAATTTCCTTTTGTAAATTAACCAAACATTCGCTGTGGATAAGATCATGACTCACCACAACTACAAATTTTAGTGTACAAAGTTAGGTAAATTTTATAGTGCAGTCGACAGGAGCTGTCAAATTTGAACGTCGTTACTAAGGAATATTGTGATTTAATTTTTGTTTTTGATTTTAGTTGGTTTTTTGTGTATATATTTTCTTATAATTGTTTCTTTTTGTTATTTGTTGATTTTTAGATGTTTTTTAGTGTTGTTGTATGGTAGTGACCAGATCTCCTTATGGAGAACTTGAGAAATTTGATTTGGAGATCGAGAGGACACTGTGGAAATTATGAAGAGAAGCAATAAATAGAACCATAGCTTGAATATAAAGAAACGATGGCAAATCTGAGGACGTTGAGGGAGTTGGCTGTATCAGGTTTAACTCAAAGACCTTTGTGCATTACAATTCCAAATTTTGCTGAAACATGTTACTTTTCAGTTAAAATCTAGATTAATACATTTATTAGCCAACTTTAATGGTCTTGCAAGTAAGGATGCACATAGACATCTCAAGGAGGTCGATGTGGAATATCTAGTATGAAGCCTCCTGGGTGACAGACGAGCAAATCATAATGAGGGCCTTCCCATTCTCACTCGAAGATGTAGCAATAGATTAGTTGTTTGATTTACCACCTAGGATCGTAATACTTGGTTGTAGATGAAGAGATTATTCTTGGAGAAATATTTTCTAGCCTCAAAGATAACAAGTATTAGGAAGAATATCTATGGAATCAAGCAGCATAATGCAGAGTCTCTTTATAAGTACCAAGAGCATCTTAAAAAGTTATGTGCTAGTTTTCTGGACCATAACATACTAGAGCAACTCTTTATCCAATATTTCTATAAAGGATTACTACTGATGGAGATGATTTTGGTTAATGCAACAAGTGGTGGGGTACTTTGTGAGAAGACTCCTATTAAAGCCAGGATCCTAATTGAGTGACTGGCCACTACTACTTAATAATTAGGCACTTGCAATGATGTTCGATGAGTAAACGAGGTAAGTAATTCATCTACTAAACATCGATTAGATGAGCTAACATCTTTTGTTAGACAGATTACAGTTAGACATGCCCAGGTAAAAACATATGGAATATGTTCAAACACGAGCCATATATGGAGTATGTGAATGCTATGGGAGAGAGTTTTCCAAATCAATACAACCCATACTTACAAATGTATAACCCAAGCTTGAAGGAACATCCTAGTTTGAGTTACAAAGGGCACAAGTAGCACAATTACTTCCAAAATTGGTCATAAGGAACATAAAGATTTTAACTAAGGCAATAAGGAGCACAGGGAGCCTCTTCTTCCAATTCAGGCAATTCTCTAGATGAATTGATCAAGACTCTTACGCACAGGGAGCCTCTTCTTCCAATTCAGGCAATTCTCTAGATGAATTGATCAAGACTCTTACTACTAACAATCTCCAACTTCAATAGAACTTATAGCAGCAGCTATAACAGTTTCAGCATGGAGTACAAAAATTCTAGCAGGAGACAAAAGCAAGCATACATAATTTCAAAAATCGAATAGGTCAGATGGTAAAGAGGTTCAATCATCTTGAATCACAAAATGAAGGAAAGCTACCATCCCAATCCAAAGTGAAACTGAAGAATGTTAGCGTTATAACCTTGAAGAGTGGAAAGGAGATTGAGGGTCTCAAGAGAACTCCATCGAGGATTGCTACTAAGGAAGAGATCAAAAAGGAATTAGGAAAGAAAGAAAATCCTTCATTGAGTACAAAGATAAATTTCAAAAGCCCTAATATTAAGGCTCATCCTCCACCTTTTCCTAGTAGATTGACAAGACCAAATAAGGAGGAGAGGACAAAGAGATATTAGAGACTTTCCAAAAAGTGGAAGTCAATATACCTTTGCTCGAGGTAATTAAGCAAGTATCATAGTACTCTAAATTCCTTACAAAACTATAAACACATAAGAGGAAACTATAGGGTGATGAAAAAGTGATGATGGGCAAGAATGTCTATGCAGTTTTTAGAAAGAAAACTCCTCCTAAATGTTAGGATCCAGGTATGTTTACCATTCCTTGCAAAATTGGCAATACTGTGATCAATAGAGCTATGTTGGATTTGGGTGAGTCAATTAATGTGATGCCCCGTTCAATTTATGCTTCTTTGAATTTGAGTCCTTTCAAAGAAACGAGTTTTATCATACAACTGGCTGATGCACTAATGCCTACCTTGATGGTGTGGTTGAGGATAATTTGGGGTAGGTGAATAAGCTAGTGCTTCCTGTAGATTTTTAGGTTGTGGATATGAATGATGACACTTTATATAATCTGATACCTATCTTGTTAGGGAGACTATTTCTTAATACAGGTCAAACTAAGATAGATGTTTTGAGGGTACCCTTATGATGAAATTTGATGGAAAAGTGATTCATTTTAATATTTATACTACCAGGAAACATCCTCTTAATGATCCCTGTGTTTTTTTATTGATGTGATTGATCCTTTGGTATATAAAATGTTTAAAATAAGTTGCAAGGATCATTTAGAAATGGTCTTAACTGAGAAAATGGAGCTAGAAGCCAACAGTGATGTTGAAATGGGAGAGGAGCTAATGGAACTAGCAGCTACTCTAGAATCATTGGAAAACTCTCCAAAAAGGTATGAATTGGCTTCTATAAAACTATTTTAATCTTACCAGAAGTTGTTACCTTCTGATATGCAGGCACCAGAATTGGAACTGAAGCCACTCCCTACACACTTTAAGTATGCTTATTTGGTACATAAGTAGAATCTCCGAGTCATCATTTCGGTAGAGTTGAATTCAAATCAAGAGGATAGACTAGTTCAATTGCTGAGAGATCATAAGAAGGCCATTGGGTAGATGATCATAAATATCCAAAGGATAAGCCCATCTATATACATGCAACTCATTTTATTGGAAAAGGAAGCAAAGTTAAAAAGGAAAGTTTAGTTTAGGATGAATCCTCTGATGATGGAATTTGTGAAGCAAGAAGTACTGAAGCTTCTTGATGCTAGGGTTATCTACCCGATTTCTGATAGTAAGTGGGTAAGTATTATCCAGGTGATTCTAAAGAAATATGGAATCACCATTTTGACTAATCAAGAAGTGAGTTGGTTCCCACCCGAGTACAAACCGGGTGGCGAGTATGTATTAATTATAGGAAGTTAAATTACATAACTTGTAAAGAACACTTTCCCCTTGTCATTATTGATCAGATGCATAAGAGATTGACTAGATATGATTACTGTTGTTTTCTATATGGTTTTTCAGGTTATCTCCAAATCTCTCGATTGCACTGAAAGATCAGGAAAAGACAACATTCACATATCCATTTAATATGTTTGCTTATCAAAGAATTCCATTTAGATAATGTAACGTACCCGTCACATTCCAAAGGTGTAAGGTAAGATTTTTTTTGAGTATGTTAAGAAGATCATAGAGGTATTCATAAATGATTTTAGTGTATATGATTCTTCTTTTGATGAATGCCTTGAGAATCTTACTATTATCTTAGAACGATTCATAGAAACTAACCTTATACTGAATTAGGAGAAATGCTATTTTATAGTGGATTAAGGTATAGTTTTAGGCCATCTTATATCTGCTAGGGGTATTGAGGTAGACAAATCGAAGGTTGATCTTATTTCTTTTACCTTACCCCTTTGCTACATGAGAAGTGTGTTCTTTTCTTGGGTATGCAGGTTTTTATCAAAGGTTTATTAAAGACTTTTCGAAGATAGCCATACCATTATGTAAGCTTTTACAGCAAGATGTTTCCTTTGAGTTCGATGAGAAGTTCAAGGAAGTATTCAACAAACTTAAGGAGCTTTTGACATCCTCACCAGTGATTTAACCTCCAGATTGAGACCTCCCCTTTGAGATCATGTGTGATGCAAGTGACTATATAAGGGGGGTTAGGACAAAGAGTGGGAAAATCTTTAGATGCTATTTACTATGCTTTCCAAGACTCTATAGCTTAATTGAATTATTCAACTACTGAAAAAGAACTGCTATCTATGATTTTTTCTTTAGAAAAATTGATCATATTTGCTTAGTGCTAAAGTAAGTGTTTATTTTGACCATGCAGCTTTACGATAGTTGCTCACAAATAAGGAAGCAAAACTAAGGCTAATCAGATGAATTCTCTTCCTTCAAGAATTTGACTTAGAGATTAGAGATAAAAAGGGGGCAAAAAATGTGGTGGCAGACCATCTCAGTCATTTGATAAAGGAAGAAGATGATATCCATCTACGAGAAACATTTTTCGGATAAGCAATTATTTTCTATCGATGTGGCACCACCATGATATGTAGACATTGTAAATTTTTTAGTTACTAACAAATTATCGGTTAGTTTGTCAATTAATAAGAGGAATAAGTTGCGGAATGAAGCGAAGTATTAAATTTGGGATAACTCATATCTTTGGAGGCACTGTGCAGATTAAGTTATTAGGAGGTGTGTATCAAAAAATGAAACACACTCGATCTTAGCCTTCGGCCATTCTTATGTGTGTGGAGGACATTTTGGAGTGAAAAGGACAACTAATAAAGTTCTGGAGAGCAGTTTCTACTGGCTCCCATTGTTCAAAGATGGATATACCTTCTACAAGTCATGTGATAGATTTCAACGGTCAGGTAACCTATCCCATAAGAATCAATTGCCACAAACCCCCTATACTTTTCCATGAAAATTTTGATGTTTTGGGGTATTGACTTTATGGAACCTTTCCCTCTGTCTTTTAGCTTTACTTGTATATTTCTTATAGTCGATTATGTTTCTAAATGGGTGAAAGCCAAAGCCACCATAATACAAAGGTTATTGCAAATTTTATTAAGGCTAACATTCTTTCTAGGTTCAGGATACCAAAAGCCATCATTAGCGATAGAGGAACTCATTTCTCTAATAGGGTGATGGAAGCAATGTTTTGAAAATATCACATCACCTACAACGTTTCCATCACTTACCACCCTCAAACCAAAGGACAAGCTGAAGTCTTGAATCAAGAAATCAAGTTGATCCTACAGAAAACTATGCAGCCTAATAGGAAGGATTAGAGCGCAACATTAGATGATACATTATAGGCCTATAGAACAACTTACAAAACACCAATTGGGATGTCTCCGTATAGAATGGTGTTTGGGAAGCTATGTCATGTTCTGGTGGAATTACGACATAAGGCATATTAGTTTATTAAAAGATGCAACATGAATTTGGATGATGCAGGTATGCATAGGAAGTTGCAGTTTTAAGAGTTAAAGGAGATGAGGAATGACTCTTACTAGAACGTAGTGATATATAAAGAGAAGACGAAGGATTTTCATGATAAGATGATTTCGAAGAAAAGCTTCTAGATGGGCCAGAAAGTGCTACTACATCACTCCAAACTCAAATTATTTCTAGGTAAGTTGCATTCTCGTTGGGTTGGTTCATTTGTTATTACTCATGTATTTCCTATTGGTGCAGTAGAGATATGGAGTCTGAAAACTGACAAGACATTCAAAGTGAATGGTCATCACTTGAAACCATATTATGAAGGCTTTTAAAAAGAGGATTTGGAAGTGTTGATGCTGGAAGACATGATTAGTGTCACTTGATGCATGCAATAGGAAGTCGAGCCAATGCCGATAAATAAAGGTGCTAAATGGGAGGTAACCCATGGGAAGTAAATTTTTGTTTATTTATATTTTTTCGTTTAGTATTTTGATTAAATGCTCCATTTCTTGCATTTGATTTTACATTGGGGACAATATAAGTTTTAAGTGTGGGGGTGGGGATTCTAGTTTTATGTATATTTTTTAGCTTAATTGTAGCTTATGTGACTTCTTAGGAATTTTTTAAAATCAAACAAACAAAATGAAAAAAATTGTTTTTTATTGCTTTTAAGATTATTTAGTCATAATTAGAGTGTGAATGGAATAGAAAAATCAATGGCAACCTTAGCAGGTACTTTTGCTCTTGTGATTGGTTAATGTGCATTATCCTTAGAAAATTGGGGACTAATGGTAGACAAAAAATCAGTGAGATTTTGAGCTGTATTAGACTGAAACATCCATGTCAGTCCTACTGTCTTTTGTTATATGTGACCTTCATGACATGTACATTCTTACTTTGCTTTGATTTTCTATTCAAGACCACATTTTTATCACATGCATTTTCATGAAAATGATTAGGCATTCTTTGTTGATTACTAGCTACATTAGCCAAATAACCTACCCATATATGTTAATTTTCCTTTGCAAACCTCTTTGAGCTTTATTAGCCTTATCTTTTGTACAAACCATATTATATACTTTTAAAATTAACCAAATGTCTTACCTAAGCCTTAAAGCTAGTGCAGCATTTGTCAATTCTTGATGACTGTGATTATACAAAAGCCTAAGTATGAGGGTATGCATACATATAGGTTGGTTATATTTGAAAAAATTCCATATTATGAATTTCCATATTGACATAGCTTCTATCACTATTTTATTTGAAAAAAAGGAAAAAATAAAAAAAAGTGAGTTTGAATAAAAGTATCAAAGAGGAAATACAATTTCTCTGCAAAGTTAATTATAATTAATAGTTTATTCTGCTTATGTTGTATTGAATGCGTGGTTTGAATATATTGCATATGAGGCAAATGTTATTTTGGATGGAGAACTCTTTGTGTTATGTTCATGTGGATTATGGTGTGAAAGCTTAATTGAGTTGTGAACTATAATTGTTGTATTCATTATAGTTGATGGTACCCAGTTTTGAATGAAAGTTAACTTGTGTTCTCGATATCTCATTGAGTGTTACTTTTTCTTCACTAGCTTGATGGATTTTATGCCACATTACCCAAAATACATCTCACCTTACCCTTTCCCTCATTACAACCCTAGAAAATTCCTTTGGTTCATGATTATGCATGTGACTTTTAGTTGTATAGAAATGAAATGATATGCAAAGTTGTGCACTGTTGTGAGCATGAATGAAAGTATCTTATTTAAACACCTTTTGTCTAAGTCTTCCTTTAGATTAATTAGTTTCTAAGGGTGATGAATGTTGATTGATCATAAGTAGAAGCTTTGAATGTTTAGTTATTTCTATAGGTTTTGAAAGTCATTCATTTTTACTTATGATTATCTATTCTTAAGAAATATGGAAAATGAAAGTTTTGGTTTGTTAGTGATTAATGCCTTAGAAATGTTTAAGATACTCACTTTAGATTATATTTGATTTTAGGTACATTTAGGAGCTAAAGTGACTCGAAAGCATATTCATTCTTCTCAATATCCATACTCTATTGATTCATAGAGTAAGAAGAAGAGGAGGATTGAAAGAAGAAGAGACAAGATAGAATGTGAAGGGAAGAACAAAAGGAGAAGTGTCTCACGACCATAGTATAGCATGTATAGGTGCGAAAACTCTTCTCAAACTTGTGACACACATGTCATGGTTGTGACTGTTTAAATATCTTATTTAAACAGTCGTGTGAGGGCATGTCACAACCATGACATGTGTGTCACGAGTGTGACAGACAGAGGCAATAATGGCCGATATTTGGAGCTTGTCCATTTCCTCGATGTTGGTTCAACGATGAAATCAACGCCGAGTCATGATTGAGCTATCTCATATTGTTAATGTCGATACTCACTTTTTGGATTATTATTGATGTTTGTGTTGATTGAATTGTGTTTTTGTATAGATGATCTTAAGACGTTGTTTGGATTGTTCTATTATAAACCTAATGCTAGAAATTTGAATGTAATCCATAATTGTTAAATTTGATGTTTGTTAGAAGCATCTAATGATCTTGAATCATTAAGAACAACATAACTTAGGTTACATAACCCGAACGTGTGAGATTACTACCTATATTGATTGTTTTTCATTTCATAATGCGTTTGCCTAATTGAATTTGGAGATCATATCCTAGGTTATTTGGTAGTTAGGATTAATTAATGATCGTATCTTAATTAAACACAACCTAAGGGAAAATCAGGATTAGCAGAGCATATTGTTAGTCTTCGATCAATAGTTTGAAGAAAGGTGAGAAGATGTTAGTATGATGATATATTTTTAATCGTGTTTAGGCCAAAATTGATCCTAGAATTGGACTTTACTTATATTCAACACTTTAATCATTGTCGATTGTTTGCTTTAATTTATTTTCAATAATTTTCTTTCACTTTATTTTTTAAACCCAAAACTCCCCTTTTTATTTTCCTTGCATCAATTAATTTTTTTACGAAAATTAACCGAATATTTCATGTGGATATGATCTTGACTCACCACGATTACAAATTTTAATGTGTAGAGTTAGATATTTTATAGTGCACTAGACACGCGTTGTCATACTTAATTCACTCCAAGTGCATTTATAGGTAATAAAAGCTTTCATAGACCAAAAGGAGAAGAATTCAAATGAAAATGCAGCATAAAACAAAGCTTTGAAATAAAGTAAAGATACACAACTGTGTCTGAGCTTGTGACATCTTATAGCACATAAAATTTCATCAATTATAGAGATTTTAGAGTATAGTGGTCTAGTGTTCATTATGTATCAGACCTTGTATCTCCCAAAACCCTAAAATTTACTATAAAAAGATGTGAGTGGAGGCCAACAGGGATAACAGACTTTTAGAGGTGATTTCAAACATGAAGAATGATTAGAAGGGACGATATTGACCCAGAGAAGTGAAGAACGTAAAGAAATCATCAAAAGATCTAATAGATTACAACATCAAACCTCAAACTTGCAAGAACATTCGATAGAAAAGAAGGGAGATTTAGAATTTTGAACTTTTTATTTTTTATTCGTCTTTCTTCCTGCTTATCTTTGAATTTTTTCCATCTTATGTAACGAAATGTTTTTTGTGTCTAGGTGTTTGAACCCTAGTTGGTGCTACAATATGTTTTAATTCTTTTATTTAATGCAATGTTTTGATTGATTTATTGTGAGTCAATTATGTGTTATATATATGTTCTAATAGATTCAGAGTACTAATATACAATTTGATTTCATAACATAGAGATTGAAAAATCTTGTGTATGAATAGATCAATTATAATTGAATGAAGTTGATCGTAAACCTGGAGATAGGTCGACATAAATCCTTTGGATAAAGTCAAACCTAATAGCAGAATTCACAAATTGGTAAAGCAATCCGAAGAACTTTAACCTAAAGAATTTTGGTTAATAAACCTATGATTAGTTGTTAGTAATCTCAAGAGAGTTATTAACATAAGATAGGAATTTTCATGGTCTAATAGTTAACAATATGATTGCATAATAAAAGGTTAATTCTTTAAGGTTGGGGGATTCATCACCTAGGCACTAATTCTTGATATTGATTTTTTTTAATGATTTCCTTTGTTCTTTGTTCATTATTGTTACATACTTTATTTTATATGTTTAAGTATTATTTTTAATTAACTAACCCTTAATTCGTATACTGGATAATAGGATAATGGTAATTGATAGTAACAATTGTCTTTATGAGATTCAACCCATACTTACTTATACTTGCTATAGCTATGGCGTGCACTTGTGATTAATTCAATATTGACAAAATTTAAAATCATTCAATCAATTTGTTTGTGAAACAAATCCAAATTTTTTTAGACTATGGTGGCTACGATAAAGATGGAAGTCAAGACGCCCTTACAGGTAATCACCAAATAAGGGCTTTATAGGTTAATTATCATAGATTATATCTTTATTTTATTTCCTTCTATTGCTTATATAGAAATATTATGTTATTGTTTGCAAAATTATAGGATTTATATTTTTTGTTGGTTTGTGAAATAAGTCAAAAAATTTATTCATTTATTGTGTAGTGCATGTTAGCTGCTATAAAGATGGAAGTCAAGACCCTTTACACGGAATCACTAGATGATGGCTCTATAGGTCAATTATCATGCATTTTATCTTTATTTTATTTCCATATATTGCTTATATAGACATATTATGTTGCCTTTATGCAAAATTATGGGATTTTAACACATGAATCTTTTATTTTCAGTTATTAATTTTCACATGCCTCTAGCTTGTTCTTTAATAATTAGGCTTGGTAGGCTTATTGAGGCAACACTAGTTCTTTCCAAGCAGTTATCAGATACAATATTGAGGTAGTGAAGGTTTTCTTTTGAAATTAATACAAATAGTTTAAAATAAACCCATTTTGTTTTTTTGCATAACCAAGTTATACAATTCAAGGCGTACTTTATTCTTAGATGTTTAGGAATAATAAATATAGATAGAATAATTGGTGGCATTAAAAGGAATAAGTGAATGCCATAAAATAACATAACAAATAAGTGTCTTACTAACTATGTTAAATAAACCACTTTACATCTTCATTGGCATTTTGCAGTTTGTAAAGCAAAAGAGTAATGAGTTTGATATATTTTAAGTTCTGAATAATCATTATCTGCTTCATTCTTCATAATTTATTTGAGGCCCAACCATAACTATCTAAGGGACTTACAACTTTCCTACTTTTGAATTTTCCTTAAGGTCGTAAGGATTTATAAATTTTTAGAAAGATGGTGAAGAGGTATATTCGACATGGGAGGAGAATAAATGTAACTCTAAGTATCTCTCTTTGTATTCCCACCCTCTAAAAGCTTATTTTTTACTTGCAAATTGATATTTGATCATGGTATACTGATAAAGCCAATTAGAGGGAAGTGAAGAGAGCAAGAGCAGGGAAAGCAAACAAAAAAACTCTATGATGAAAGCGAAAAGGATGGAACAAGCTTTAAAGCAAAAGATAAAATCACATAGTGAATTAAATTGACCACGGTAAAAAAATTAATAAGCTGTTTAACTTGTAAATACTTACTTTGAGCTATGGTAGGATGTTATTTGACAGTTGCTTTATGCTAAAATTTTGTTAAATCTGATAGATGCATTGAAGTACTATCAACGAGGAAAACAAACCTTGCCACTTATGAGAAAAAGTTACCGAGTTGCTTCTTGTTTGGAGAACTATGCTTGAAATTTATGCTCTCAAATTTTAAATTCGTAGCGACTATTTATGATGCTATATATATAATATTTAGGTTTTGCTTCCTCTTTCTTAAGTTCCTTAATGTGAAAAAAGCTCCTTGAGTTACAACATTCCAAAACCATAATTCATTGTTCTAGTGTCTCATTTATTGTATATTATGTAATCTATTAAGGGTATATCCATGATGGTCAGAGATCTGATCATTGTGATAAGTTTTAAATGATCAAAATTTCTTTCCTTTTAGTTGGTTTCTTAAAAGGAAAGAAATGTCTTTTCATTTAAAGCAAAATTCAATTTTGAATTAGTTTTCTTTTTTCTTACCATGCGATGTCCACAATATTAGAAATAATAGGCTCCGATCTAGCAGCAGAATTGTAATTTGTATACCATTTTTATGTGCCAAATTCCTTTTTTTCTCATACTAAAAAGTTTAGAAAAAACTTGAATATTATTTTATGTGAAATCTTCACTTTCTCCGATGAAAAGTTTTCATTAATTTTTTTTGATCTTCTTATGATTTGAAATCATTTAATATGACTTGTAGTTTTCCAACACTGGGAAAATTCTAAATCAACCCTTTCTAACCCCTAACTTTGTAAGATGGAAACAAGAAAAATGAAAATGTCTTGATCGTTACGCAAAACAGTTGTGCAATGTAATACTATGTATTTCCTGAATTGTCTTAAATGATCTAGTCTGGTTAGATGAATCAATCATAAAGCAATACTTTATATAACAGAATTTCTTTTTCTGCCTTCAATGTATAAATTTCTCTTGATAGTAGATGACATATTACCACATTTTGTTGATCCTGACATATGAGAAATATGGACTTTTAGAAGTTTTGACATTCTCTCTGAAGTCTCTAGCTATGAATAACATTATTATTGTTTCCTGGATTTGTGTAGCTAAGCTGCTAGTATTGGTTCATACCTTTTAATTATTATTGATTTCAACCTCTCCAGTTACAAACTAGGAACTTATCTCTTTTTTGTGTTTTTAACCCATTCCTTAGGAAATTGGACTCAGCTCATAACATGCCCCTCTACTTGTTACTAGCATAGTTATCTAGAACTTGTATGTCATGTAGCGCGAGTTCCCACAGTTTCATTGACTAATAATGGGAAAATAGTAGTCTTATTAGATCAAGATGAGAGGACGAAGCTAGGGAAGGAACTAGTTAATTGAGAGAAGAGGAAGCTCACTCTCAACAATATACCTTTTTCCTTGACATGCATACTTTATAAAACTTACATCTTGGTAGACCCCACTATAGAGGTGTAGGATACGTGTCTCAAAAATCCAGACAAGAACACAGCTTCTTAGGCATTCATGCAAGGCCATGCAACGACGTAAAGAATTAGTGGGCAAGAAACCAAGAAGAGTTAGTTAAGTCAGTTAGATGATAGTTAGTAGAATTGAAATGTTATAAATGTACAGAAGCCACAAAAGTTGTGGACATTCGATTAATAGAAGGAAATCTCAGTAAATTGCTAAGTCTTTGATATACTCTATTTGCCTCTGCTTTTGCTCCATTTTCTCTCTCTAGTCTTCTTTCTTCAAAAGTTCCGTATTACAGTCTTTAAGTTCTTCGTATGATAGATAGATAAAAAAAACAAAGTGGTATCGGAGCTAGATTCTTAAGGGATCTGTGAGGGTGTAAGCAAAGATCTAGGCTTGGAAAAAATTAACTCTTTCCTATTGAAGCTGTGACTTCGAGAAAGGAGTACTCAGAGATGGCTGAGAGCTCAACTCAGAATTTGCAGCCTTCAATCTTCAATGGAGAAGAATATCAGATATGGGCAATCAAGATGGAAGCATACCTGCAAAGACAGGATCTATGGGAGCCTATTGATGAAGACTATGAGGTCGAGGTTCTAGCTACAGATGTAATAATTGCTCAGTTGAGATGGATAAGGGAGACAGTGACCAAGAAGGCTCGAGCTAAATCTTGCTTACACCAGTCAGTAGCGCCTTGAATGTTCACTTGAATCATGGGTTTTGGTTCTGCGAAGGAGATCTGGGATTTCTTGAAGAGTGAATATGAGGGTGACGAGAAAGTGAAAAATATGAAGGTATTGAATCTG
>JANZXR010000007.1:461813-474242 GCA_027575705.1 Erythroxylum echinodendron
AATTCTACTTTACCCTTGGTACTTAAGTCACATGCCAAAAATGCCCTCAATTCAATCCTATGCATTTATTCCATAAGTTATTATGCTTAATTTTATGAAAAAAATTCACAGGGGCCAACAGTTAATGCCTATATTGATCGTTTTCTAATTCGTAATGCGGCTGCTATTGAATCTAAAGATTATATCCTAGGTTATTCGGTAGTTATGTTTAATTAATAATTGTATTTTAATTAAACACAACCTAAGGGAAAACCAAGATTAGTAGAGCGTTCTATTACTTATAGATCAATAGTCTGAAGAGAGTTATAAAGACATTAGGATGATGGAATATGCTTGATCATGTTTAGGTCGAGATTGACCCTAAAACTATACCTTACTTATATTCAACACTTTTCTCATTTTTGATTAGTTGTGTTATTTGTTTTCGATAGTTTACTTTAATTTCAAAATTGCATATTTTCCTTGCATCAATTAATTTTGTTACACAAATTAACCTAACATTCCTTGTGAATTCAATCTCGACTCACCATAACTACAAATTTTAGTATGCAGAGTCAAGTAAATTTTACAGTGCACTTAATACATGCTGTCAAATTTTGGTGCCATCATCGAGGAGTGTGATAGTTTAATTTTAAGTATTTTATTTTCGTTAGTGTTTTGTGAATATATTTGTTTAGAATCATTTTTTTACTTGTTAATTTTTAATTTTTTGTTAATGTTGGTGCATGGTAGTAACCAGATCTCCTCGTAGAGAAATTAAGCAATTTGATCTAGAGATCAAGAGAACATTACGGAGATTATGTAGGGAAGCAAGGTCAACTTTGGTAGATGAATTAGAACCAAAATTCGAAGACACAATGGCAAATCTGAGTTAAAGGAGTTAACTGCACTTGATTTAACTTAAAGACCATTATGCATAACATTTTCGAATTTCGCTGAACATGTTACCTTTGAGTTAAAATCTGGATTAATTAATTTATTACCTAACTTTTATGGTCTTGTAGGTGAGGATGCACAAAAGCATCTCAAAGAGCTCTATGTGGTTTGTTTAAGCATGAAGCCTCCTGGGTGACGGACGAGCAGATCATGTCGAGGGCTTTCCTGTTTTCACTCAAGGAGGTAACAAAGGACTAGCTATTTGATTTACTAGTGGGAAGTATAAATACTTGGTTGGAGATGAAGACACTGTTATTAGGAAAATATTTTTTAGCCTCAAAGATGGCAAGTATTCAGAAGGAGATATGTGGCATCAAGCAGTACAATAGAGAATCTCTTTACAAGTATTACGAGCGGCTGAAGAAGTTATATATCAGTTCTCCACACCACAACATACCGGAACAAATTCTCATCCAATATTTACATAAAGGATTGTTACTAATGGAAAGGAGTTTGGTTGATGCAGCAAGCGGTGGGGCACATTATGATAAGACTCCCCTTAAGGCTAGGATCCTACTTGAGTAGATAGTCGCTAGCAAATAACAATTTGACACTCATAATGATGTTCGAAGAGAAAACGAGGTAAGTACTTCATCTATCAAACATCGCTTAGATGAAATAACATGTTTTGTAAGACATATTGCAATTGAATAGGCACGAGTGAAAGTGTGTGGAATATGCTCAAACACAAGTCACCTAATGATGAGTGCCTGACAATATAAGAGTGAAGTATGGAGTACATGAATGCTATAGGAGGGAACTTACCGAACCAATATAACTTGTACTCGCAAACATATAACCCAGGTTGGACGGATTACCCCAAATTGAGTTACGAAGGAAACTGATAATAAAATTTCTTTCAAAATCAGTCGTATAGAGCACAGGGATTTCAACCAAGGCAATAAGGAACACAAGGAACTTCTTCTTCCAATTCAGGTACCTCTTTAGAAGAAATTGTTAAGAATATTGTTGCTAACAATCTACAATTTCAATAGGATATGCATCCATTACAATAAAGCATGCAATAACTTAATCAGAGTGTACAGCAAATCCATCAAGAATCAAAAGAAAGCACACAAAATTTGGAAAACCAAATGGGTCATATGGCAATAAGACTTAATCAATTAGAATTGCAAAGTGGAAAATTGCCATCCCAGCCTGAGGTAAACTTAAAGAATGTTAGTGCTATCACCCTAAAGACCTAAAAGGAGATTGAGAGTCCCAAAAGAACTCCACCAATGATTGCTACTGAGGAAGAGATTGAGAAAGAATTAGGAAAGGAAGAAAATTCGTCATCAAGTACAAAGGTAAATTTCAAAGTTCAAAATATTATTAAAACTAACCCTCCACCTTTTCCAAGCAGATTGATAAAACCAAACAAGGAGGAGAAAGACAAAGAGAAATTGGAGACTTTTTGAAAGGTGGAAGTCAATATATCTTTACTCGAGGCAATTAGGCAAGTACTAAGGTATGCCAAATTTCTAAAGGAACTTTTTACATATAAGAGGGAACTAAGGGGTGATGAGAAAGTAATAATGGGTGAGAATGTGTCGGTGACATTTAGAAAGAAGATACCTCCAAAATGAAGGGATCCAGTTATGTATACCATTCTTTGCAAAATTGGGAACCCTGTGATCAATAGAGCTATGTTAGATTTTGGTGCTTTTATTAATGTGATGCCTTGTTCGATTTATACTTTTTTAAATTTGGGTCTATTGAAAGAAATGAGTGTAATCATATAGTTGGTTGATCACATTAATGCTTATCTTAATGTTGTGGTTGAGGATGTTTTGGTGTAAATGAATAAGTTAGTCTTTCCTACAGATTTCTATGTTATGGATATAAATGATGACACCTCATGTAATTCGATACCTATCTTATTAGAAATATCATTTCTCAATACAGCTCGAACTAAGATAGATGTTTGTGAGGGCACCTTAAAAATGGAATTTGATGGGGAAATGATTCATTTCAATATTTTTGATGCCTTGAAACATCCTCTTAATGGTCACTGTGTTTTTTTGTCTATTGATGTGATTGATCCTTTGGTGCAGGGAATATTTAAATTAAGTTACAAGGATCATTTGGAAATGGTTTTAACTGAGGCTATGGAAGTAGAAGCCAGCACTGATGTTGAGATGGGAGAAGAGCTTATGGAAATGAAAGTCGCCTTGGACTCATTAGAAAGCTCTCTAAAAAGGTATTATTTAGCTTCTATATAACTAACTGAAGAAGTTGTTACCTTCTGATGTGCAGGAACTAAAATTGGAATTGAGGCCACTCCCTACACATCTAAAGTACGCCTATTTGGGAGATAAGCAGACTCTCCTAATTATCATTTCGGTGAAGTTAACTTCAAATAAAAAGGAGAGGCTAGTTCGAATGTTGAGAGAGCATAAGAAGGCCATCAGGTGGATTATCATAGATATCCAAGGGATTAGTCCTTCCATATGCAGAAATCGCATTTTGTTGAAGGAGAATGCAAATTCTACAAGGCAAACCCAGCCTAGGTTGAATCTTCCAATGAAGGAAGTTATGAAGAAGGAGGTGCTGAAGCTTCTTGATGTTGGGGTTATCTACCCAATTTCCAACAGTAAGTGGGTAAGTCCTATCCAGGTGGCTCTAAAGAAGTCTGGAATCACTGTTGTGACAAACCAAGAAGGTAAGTTGGTTCTAAGAACACCGTTGTGACAAACCAAGAAGGTAAGTTGGTTCCGACCTGAGTACAAACTAGGTGGAGAGTATATATTGATTATAGAAAGTTAAAATCTACTACTTGTAAAAACCACTTTCCCCTTCCTTTTATTGATCAGATGCTTGAGAGATTGGCTGATTATGACTATTATTACTTTTTAGATGGCTTTTCAGGTCATGTTCATATTTCAATCGCATTGGAAAATCAGGAAAAGACAACATTTACATGCCCATTAGGTACGTTAGGTTACTGAAGGATGCCATTTGGATTATATAATGCACCTACCACGTTCCAAAGTTGTATGGTAAATATTTTTTGAATATGACTAGAAGATTATTAAGGTATTCATGGATGGTTTTAGTGTGTATGGATCTTCTTTTGATGAATGTCTTGGGAATCTTATCGTTATCTTGGAACAATGTATAGAAACTAACCTTGTGTTAAACCGGGACAAATGTCATTTTATAGTGGATCAAGGTATAGTTTTAGGCTATGTGATATTTGTTAATGGTATTGAAGTAGACAAGTCCAAAGTTGATCTTATTTCTTCTTTACCTTACCCATCTACTGTGAGGGAAGTGCGTTCTTTTCTTGGGCATATAGGTTTTTATCGAACGTTCATTAAGGACTTTTTGAAGATAGCCGCACCACTATTTAAACTTTTTCAACAAGAAGTTTCCTTTGAGTTCGAAGAGAAGTGCAAAGAAGCATTCAACAATCCCTTTCGAGATCATGTGAGATGTAAGTGATTATACAATGGGGACAGTTCTAGGACAAAGAGTAGGAAAACTTTGCATGCCATTTACTATGATTCCAAGACTCCAAACCCAACATAATTAAATTATTCCACTACTAAAAAAGAACTCTTATCTGTGGTTTTTGCTTTAGAAAAGTTTCGATCATATTTTTTTGGTGCTAAAGTGATTGTTTATTCTGACCATGCAGCTTTACGATACTTACTCAGGAAGAAGGAAGCAAAACCTAGGCTGATCAAATGGATTCTCCTCTTTCAAGAATTCAACATAGAAATTAGAGATAAAAAAGGAGCAGAAAACGTGGTAGCAGACCATCTCAACCAACTAATTAAGGAAGAAGATGATATCCCCCTATGAGAAACCTTTCTAGATGAGCAATTTTTTTCTACCGATGTAACACTACCATGGTATGCCAACATTGTTAATTTTTTAGTTAGTAACAAATTACCTATTGGTTTTTCAAAGGCTCAGAAGCAAAGTATTACATATGGGATGACCCATATCTTTGGAGGCACTACGCAGATCAAGTTATCAGGAGGTGAGTATCGAAAAATGAATCATCATCAATTTTAGCCTTCCGCCATGCATATGCTTGCGGAGGATATTGTGGAGTGAAAAGTACAACTCATAAAGTTCTGAAGAGCACCGTCTATTGGCCAATATTGTTCACAGATGCATATACTTTCTGCAATTCCTATGACGGATGCCAACGATTAGGTAACCTATCCTGTAAGGACCAATTGCCACAAACTCCTTTGCTTTTCTGTGAAATTTTTTACGTTTGGGGCATTGATTTTATGGGACCTTTCCCTTTGTCTTTTGGCTTTACTTATATATTGCTTGCGGTTGATTCTGTTTCTAAATGGGTGGAAGCCAAAGCCACTAGGACTAACGATGCAAAGGTTATTGCAGATTTCATTAAGGTTAACATTCTTTCTAGGTTTAGGATACCAAAAGTCATTGTTAGCAATAGAGGAACCCACTTCTGTAACAAGGTGATGGAAGCGATGTTAAGAAAATATCACATCATGCACAAAGTTTCTATTGCTTACCATCCTCAAACTAACAGGCAAGATAAAGTCTCAAATCAAGAAATAAAGTTAATCCTGGAGAACACTGTGCATCCCAATAGGAAGGATTGGAGCGTAAGACTGGAAGACGCACTATAGGACTATAGGATGGCTTACAAAATACCAATTAGGATGTCACCGTATACGCTAGTGTTTGGGAAGCCATGTCATCTTCCGGTGGAATTACAACATAAGGCATATTGGGCTACTAGAAGATATAACATGAACTTGGATGATGCGGGAGTACATAGGAAGTTGCAGCTTCAAGAGTTGGAAGAGAAGAGGAATGAGTTATATAAAAATGCAGTGATATATAAGGAGAGGCCGAAAACTTTTCATGATAAGATGATTTTGAGGAAAAGTTTCTCGGTGGGCCACAAAGTGTTACTATACCATTCCAAACTCAAAATTTTTCTAGGTAAGTTGTGTTCCCATTGGGTTGGTTCGTTTGTTATCGCTAATGTCTTTCTTTTTGGTGGAATGGAGATACGGAGTCTCAAAACTGACAAGATATTCAGGGTGAATGGTCATCGCTTAAAGCCATATTGTGAGGGATTCCAAACGAAGGATTTGGTGATGCTAGAGGATGTGACTGGTATCACTTAACGCATGCAACTAAAGGCTAAGCCAACAATGTTAAACAAAGGCACTGCTTGGGAGGCAACCTAAGGGGAGTTAATTTTTTTTTATATTTTCGCATTTGCTATTTTTGTGAACTGCTCCATTTATTGAATTTGATTTAACATTAAAGACAATAATTTTTTCTTTTATATTTTCGCATTTGCTATTTTTGTTAACTGCTCCATTTATTAAATTGGATTTAACATTAAAGACAATGTAAGTTTTATGCATGTTTTTTAGCTTAATTGTAGCTTATGTGACTTCTTAGGCAGTTTTCAAAATAAAAAATTTTCTTGCTTTATATTGCTTTTAAGATTATTTAGTCATAATTAGAGTGTGAATTGATTAGTAAAATCCATAGAAAAATTTGGCATGTACTTTTGCTCTTGTGATTTATTAATGTGCAATATTTTTTGAAGAGCAGTGATTAGTGGTAAATAAAAACCAGTAAGGTTTTGAGTCATATTAGACTAACACATATATATCAGTCTCACTGTTTCGTTTGTTATGTGTGACCTTCATGATATATACATCCTTACTTCACATTGATTTTCTATTCGAGACTAAATTTTTATTACACACATTTTTATGAAAATGATTAGGCATTCTTTTTTGATTACGAGTTATAATAGCCAAATAACCTACCTAAATATGTGAATGTTCCTTTTCTAACCCCCTTTGAGCTTTATTATCCTTTTATTTTGTATAAACCATATTACATGCACCTAACCAAATGCCCTACCCAAGCCTTAGAGCTAGTGTAGCATTTATTAATTCTCATTGAGTGTGATTGTATAAAAGCCTAAGCGTGGGGGTTGCATGCATTTAGGTTGGTTATATTTGTTAAAATTCTATGTTATGAATATGATGTTGATGTAGCTTCTATCACTTTTACTTTTGAAAAAAAAAAGAAGAAGGAGAAAAAAAAGTAAGAAAAAAGGGAAAGAAAGAAGAAAAAAAGTGAGTTTAAATAAAAAGTATCAAGGAGGAAATATAATTGATGTGAAAAGTTGTTAATTAATAGTTTAAGTTATATTGAATGGGTGTTCGAATATATTGCCTATGAGGCAGATGTTGTTTTGGATGGAGCACTTTTTGTGTTATGTTAATGTGGCTTATGGTGTGGGAGCTAAATTGAGTTGTGAAACATAGTTGTTGCATAATTCATGACTAACGGTACCTAATTTTGAATGAATGTTAACTTGCGCATTTGATATGTCATTAAGTGTTACTTTTACTTCACTAACTTGATGGATTTTATGCTACATTATCCAAAATACATCTCACCTTATCCTTACCCACATTACAACCCTAGAAAAGTCCTTTGATTCATAATTACTTTTAGTGGTAGAGAAATGAAATGATATGCAAAGTTATGGATTGTTGTGATTATGAATAGGGTTTGAGTGTACCCATGGAAATATCTTATTTAAACACTTTTTACTTAAGTCTACCTCTAGATTACTCAGTTTCTAAGGGTAGTGAATATTGATTGATCATGAGTATAAGCTTTGAATGTTGAGTTTTTGCTATAGGTTTTGAAAGTCATTCATCTTTACTTATGGTTATCTATTCTTAAGAAATATGGAAAATGAATAAAAGTTTTAGTTTGTGATTTTTTATTTTAACGATTTGCTCTAGGACTGTCAAAAGCTAAGTGTGGGGGAAGTTGATATGTGTTTAAATGTTGATTCATTTGATGTACTACACTTAGTGATTAATGCCTATGCTTAGGATACTCACTTTAGCTCATATTTGATCTTAGGTACATTTTGCAAGGGAAGGAACTAAAGTGACGAGAAAGCATCACCATTGAAGCCATCTTCTCAACTTCCATACCCTATTGATTCATGGAGCATGAAGAAGACAAAAAATGAAAAGAATATAAAGAAAATGTTTTCAACATAGCTCACTAACATCCAAAAAATTTCATAGCCATGCGACGTGAGTAAATATTGTTACAAAGCAACTCATTCACATCAATCATGCAAGCTTTCCATTTTCTTTCCATTTCTCACATGAACAACCTAGCTAGCTCTGGCTGGATAAAGAAAAGGAGAAATGAGAGTGAAGAGTAGTGGAGAGAAAGCTAGCTGTCCATTCCCCTTTTAACATAGAATTTAAGGTATAAAGAAAACAAGTGTGAGTGATGGCTAAAACAATGAATGTGTGAGGGTTGAAAGAAAAATATGGGATGACTGTAAAAATGTTAGTGCATGGGATTGCATGGTGTCTCATGTGAGTAAGACACCCCACACACACATACCACTTGTCTATTTAACATAGCTTTTTAAGTATAAAACAAAGGTATATGATGGATGGTGGACAGCTGAACATAGAGGGCTGGAGCATCACACTCACAGTATAGACACCACTAAGAACGACAATCGAATGACATTTTTTCCTCTTCTATTTTGAATGCACCTATCCCATATGCTAGGGAAAGGGAGGCAGAATCATAAGTGAGTGGAAGGTTTAAGTTGCTCACAAAACAAAGAACAGGACGATGGTGGATAGAACTTTATCATCTTGTCTTCAATTTTAATAAAAGAGGAAGGGTAGAAAAATGTGATTGGAGGCTAAGGTGTGAAGTGTGTGTCGGCTAATACATTTTGGAGAATAGAACGAGGAGTTTAGGTGTTGGTTAAAGTGAGAACCAAAGATGAGCTGAAGCAAAACGTGAGTGGGAGAGAAGGCTGCACCAAAAGCTTCTTTATTTGGCATTCTTTAGCTTTCCAATATACATGTGTGGAGGCTGGCTAGAGCAAAAGAGAGACGCGTGGACAGCAGCTTCTTCAACATTTTCTCTTCGAATTTTAAGGAGAATAACCGAGACAACTGCAGCTCGGACAATAACTATTCTCCGTTCTCTCTTCATTTTTCAATGCTAATGGATGCTACAAAGGCTGATTCTTGGAGCATAAAAATGGAGATGGAAGGGTAGCCTCCTGAAGCCAGTTTAACGGGAATATTGATGTCAAGTCATGGTTATATTATTTTTATCATTTTAAGGTTGTAATTTTTTTTGGATTGTTGTGTTGTTGGTGTTGATTTGATTGGGTTTTGGGATGAATTATCTTAATAAATTATTTTGATTACTTTATTTAGAACCTATTGCTAAAAGACTGAATGTAATCCGTAATCATTACTTTTGATGTTTGTGAGTAGCATATAATTATCATTAATTGTTAGGATCAAAATAAATTAGGTTAGACAACCCAAACGTGTGAGGTTACTGCATATATTGATCGTTTTCCAATTCGTAATTGGGCTGCCAAATTGAATTTAGAGATCATATCCTAGGTTATTCAGTAGTTAGGTTTAATTAACGATCGTATCTTGATTAAACACAACCTAAGAGAAAATTGGGATTAATATAATGTTCTATTAGTCTCAGATCAATAGTCTAAAGAGAGTTGCAAAGACGCTAGGACGATGGAATATGCTTGATCATGTTTAGGTCAAGATTGACCCTAGAACCAGACCTTACTTATATTTGAGACTTTTCTCATTTTCGATTGCTTCTTTTAATTTGTTTTTGATAGTTTACTTTTACTTTAATTTCTAAATTGCTTAAAATCCAAAAAATCCCTTATATTTTCCTTGCATCAATTAACTTCGTTACGAAAATTAACCGAATATTCCCTGTGAATTCGATCCCGATTCACCATTTATAGCAAAGTTAGGTAAATTTTGCAATGCACTCGATACACGCTATCAGAGGTTAGGAAAAATATACCTAAGAACGAAGTAATTTCAGTAGCCATGAGGGCTTTTGAGGACCCTATCAAGCTTCTTTTGGTATTAAGGTTTTAACTTTCTTGTTCTTACACCAAGTAAACAAATTCCCAGTGAGGCTTTAATTAATTAAAGATAAGGCACAAGTACAATCTTCTAAATCTTTCATGCTCTAATTTCACCTTTTTCTACCATCATTACACTTAGTAGGAAGCAAACATTATACATAAAGAAAAAGTTGGAAACTCTACTTACGAGTTTGGAGGATCTTACTAGAAAATCCTTTTTTTTTCCCTACCTTTCTCAGACTTTTTTCTTTTTTATTTTTTATAATCTTAGTTTGAGATTTCACTCTAGTGGTTATGAGTTCTATATATTTAGTAATTCCCTTTGAGAGGGATTGATGAATTATGATACTTCATCAAAATTCATCTGCTATATTATGGGGGCATTCTGTTACTGCTTCAACTTCCTTTGAATTATGTAAATCTCAAAAGGAAAAGTTGAATGAATGCCTTATTGATGGTCTTAGTTGATAAAACATCAAGGGATCTTTGGAATATATCAACACGATTCACAAAAACTAGCATCAACCATAAAGATTATTTAAGAATCTGTATAAAAATTTAACCTACTTTTCATATTCATGCCACTTGTAACTATAAGTTATAATTTTACATGTAGTCACTTAAGTGATAAAAAATAAAATAACATTAATAACATTGAAGTAGAATCAACTAAAGTAGGAGATATAAGTAAATAGATGGTGGAGATTATATACTGACCACAATGCATTATGAATCAAATGGATTCGTGAATACTTTTTAAAGAATACCAATTTTTGGCAAGCTGACTATTCCAAAAAGGGTTCTTATATTCTAAAGCAAATGATGAAACTGAGGGACATTATTTATCCTTATATCAAACACAAAATTGGCAATGGGGATAAGAATTGGCTATGGTTTGACAACTGGTTATATATCAGCCCTCTTATATAACATCTGGATTTTCTAAGGTTAAGAGAATGCCATTAGATCTTAAGGTCTCTTCCTTAATTGTGAATTGTAAATTTCAGAGGCTTCCACTGTCTTGTGGCTCACTTCCCTGTACTTCAACATACTGAAAATAAGGATACTATCTCCTGGAATCTTAGCTCAAGTGGTAAATTTACTAACCACTAATGTTAGAAACTATTTTCTTCTATTTATATAGTAGTTACTTGGTACAATCTCCATTGGAAACATACTATTTATCCTAAAGCGTCTTTTATTGCATGGCTTGCTATTAACAATAGGCTCCAAACTAAAAGTCAGTGGAGAGGAAAGGTGGATGAGACTTGTATTTTTTCTCTATAGCTACTATAAGGCTATCTAAAGCCGAATCTTGCATTTGTTGTCAACTCATCATTGCACCTACAATTAGGATAAAGTTCTGAGTTGGATGATTAGTGACACAAAGAAAGGGCAACCCAATGCAACATTTGTAAAGAAAGAAACCATAAATGATTCTTGAATCACAATGAAGACAAGTACATGATTGCTGATAGAACTATAAACATGATTAGAGCACATATTTATGCCAAAAATGCTCAGCACTCTCTTACCATTGATATGAAGACGAGATGGCAGCTTTACTTTTTTCTTGGTTTCTCATAGTTAGTCCTCATTATATTTTTCTCAACGTTTTGCTCCTTTTGTAAGTAGGCCTTAAGCCTTGAATTCATTACAATGTTGTAATTAGTTTCTAATATAGTAATACGCCATTTATTTTTCAAAAAAAAAGAATATGGGAAAATTTGTCAAACATGTAACGATTATTTTCCAGCGGAATACATCGTTGCTTCTATTTATTATTTTAGCAACATGGGTAGTGGTATTTTTTTGCATCAATCATCTTATAACTAGTTCAATGAACTAGTGAGAAATACACAACTCCATACCATAGCGCATGATTGAATAATATAACCCTTTCATTCAGATGTTACACAATCTTGGCGCAAATTGAAGCAACGAGTAAGACATGTTCTCTGAAGAGATCTCCACAAACCCAAAATTATACATGAGGAATACCATATAGTACAGTGACTATGCTGAAATTGTAAATGTTTTATCTGTCATCGACCTTGTAAGCACACTAGAGGAGACGTGGAAACAGTGCCAATTGCCAAGGATATAATTTCACCTCAGCTTTTACCCATTACAAACTCTATAAATTCTTCGAACCAAAAAAATAGAAGAAGTAGAAATAACACAGAAAACTATATCCCAATGGAAAAAGTCGTACAAATGGAAGTAACATATTGCAAGAGCGTAAAATATAGTCTCGAGACAAGAAAGATCAACTACTGAATCGGGATGAGAGCTGACATTGTCCGTTGCCTTTCCCTTCCTTTCTTCGCAGTAAAAGAGCATAGCAGTTAGTTAAACTTTTGACCGTTGAGAGAGAGGCTCTCACATCTCTCTACAACCTTTCCTTTGTTTTCTTTCAAGTCTTGCCTACTACCTGTATGTTAAAAGTCTTCTTTGATCTAACGCAAAACAGCTACCGTGGTTAATGGATCGCCAAGCTACTAAGAAAGTTCGCATACGCGAACGGGAGGAAGACCCCCCTCCCC
>JANZXR010000007.1:474342-488480 GCA_027575705.1 Erythroxylum echinodendron
TGTGGGTTAAGTATTCTAGAATCCATTTTAGTGAATGTGTATTATGGGTTAGTCAAATCCGAATTTCTATTGAATGGAAGTTGTGTCTTTTATGAAGGAAATCAAGGAGGGGTTCAAGGGAGGCAAAAGAAGCAAGAGGAAAGACATCCTTAAGTCCAATACCTAAGTAAGCAAGGATTTCTAGGTGGGTTACAGTTTTATGATAAAGCAATAAGCCATAAACGCTTTCTTTTAATGTGCATTTATTTGTTCTTTGTTTGGACTACCAAAAAGGTGTAAATGTTGCTGCATATTTTAAAACCAAAAATGTTTTCTTTAAAAATTTGCAAATTTATGAAATCATGTTTTCGTATATGAAAAGCAAGTTTCCAAGAATTGCCATTTTGGGTAGTAAGTATTCAAGATCATGAAATATATGTGTTATATGGGTTTTGGTAGTCCCCTAAGTTAAGTCAAGTGCACTTGTCTAAAGGCTTCTCTCGCCTGCCCACTAATAGCTTGGAGCTCCTTCATGGACTCCTATAAGCTCACAGCTACGCAAGACCATAAATTGAAATTGCGATAGTACGTTCTGTTCACAGCTACACAGGATCCTTAAGGGAAATATGCACAGTACGTTCTGTTTTGGATCCACCCAAACCATTCTGATGTGCTCATGATTTGTTTGACAAGATAAATGCATGCATGATTTGTAACTGAACAAGATTTGTTAGTGCAAAAAGGTTTTCTGCTTGTTTCTAAATTATAAACCTATTACCCATGAGCTTTAAGCTCACCCCCTCCAAATTCTGTCCCATTCAGGTGAAGAACAAGAAAGTGAGTAAGTCAAGAGACAGGGCGGTACCCTAGTCTGCATGTTTTCTTTTATATTCTTAAATTAGATTTTTAAGAACTTAAGGCTTTAGCTACCTTTGAAGTTTTATTAGTTTAAGTTTACTATTGTATTATGACTTGTAAGGTTATTAAAGCCTTGTAAAAAACACATTCGTTTGAGGATGAATGAAATATATAATATGAACTACGCATGATGATGATTTCTGTTAAGTTTTACATTGCATGTGTTGATCAAATAATTTTGAGGTTTTAAGAAGTGGTTGAGGTTTACATTTGGGTATTTCGGACTTGAGATTTGAATGAATGAGAGCGGTTGAGATGGTTGATGGTTGCATTAAATAAGGTAGATGCAAAGGAAAAATACAGAGGAAGAATATCGTCTCTGATGATGTCACAATACAGAGGCAAGGGGAATTTAGAAGGAGAAGTATCGTCTGTGTTGACGTCAGAACACAGAGGAAAGGATGAATAAAGAGTAGAAGTATCGTCGGTACTGATGTCAGAACACAGAGGAAAGGATGAATAAAGAGTAGAACTATCATCTGTGCTGACATCACAACACAGAGGCAAGGAAAATTTAGAAGGAGAAATATCGTCTGTGCTGATGTCAGAACACAGAGGAAAGGATGAATAAAGAGTGAAGTATCGTCTGTGATGACGTCAGAATACAGAGGACACATCATCACATAAAAGATAGAACACAGAGGATAGACCATAGACGATAAATGGTTAACACAGAAGATAAAAGTCAACTACAGAAGATAGAATAGAGACCATAGGCCAACCACAAAGGATAATGGGAAGGAGTTAAAAAGTTATATTATTTGAAGAATATCGTCTGTGTTACTATACATAGATTCATCTGTGTTACTGTACACAGATTCCTCTGTGTTACTGTTCACGGACTTCTTCTGTGTTACTGTTCACAGACTTCGTCTGTGTTACTGTTCACGGATTTCTTCTGTGTTACTGTTCACAGACTTCGTCTGTGTTGTTATTCACAATTTATCTTCTACCTTATTTTCAACCCTTTAGAAGATTGAAGTTATCTTTGAGGTCTTCATGAAAGTTGTAGCTCTTGAAGTCTTCTTTCAAACTATCCTAAGAAATCATAAATTGAATTCCTATAGAAAAAGTTATGCCTATATCCCCGAAGTAGGTACATGTGTAAAATGGTGGACTCACCAATGCTATTCCTTGAGGTATTCGAGTTGAAATGGAGCATTGGACAAGTCGACTATTTAGCTGTAAGTTGACTATTAACAATCAGACCTGTCAGTTGGATAAATGGATTAGTCAACTATTCGAAAAGCAGTGCTGAGCTTAGAAAGGGGAGTTTTGAATGCAAGTATAGTTGATGAATGTATGTTATCCGAATGCGATCGCCGGGTTCCGAAAAGAAGGTCCGACATCGTATGGTATCAGAGAGAACATGAAAGTTAGACTCTGAAAACGGTGACTGACAGACAATGTGTTTAATGTTTAATAAAATGTGAGCTTGTAATGATAATTGTAATTGGAAATGTTTTAAATAAAATGGGCCAAAACGATTATGATTTTTTTTGCTAAAAATACGTGAGCTGCTTAAAAAAATTTTAATGGTTATGATTGATTGACTATCCTAGTACACCACTCTCGTAGAGTGTATTCTCGAATATTATCAGTGTGTTTGGGAATATGCCCTATAGTAGTGAGGTTCTACATTTGACGTATACTTCCAAATAAGATTAAACCAAGGGACTTGACTGGTATCATGGTGAAATATGCAATGACAAGTTGCATTTGTAAAATGTCCAATCAGGTTAAGTGTCTAGCAAATAGAATCTGATAGTGTAGTATCCCCTAGTTGAGGAAAATATGGTTGCAGTATAGCAAATCCTCCGAAATTTTCCCTCCATTCTCCTTCTGAAATGAGTTAAGAGACTCTAGCTTCCAGCGTTTACTAGTTTGGAGGTTAGCTATAATCAGGTTTTGGGTTAGAGGGCTAAGTTCAACTTCCATTTCTTCATGAAAATTGTAGCCATATGTCCCTAGTTTAATATAGTTATCCTTAAGGGTCTTGAAATTTGGCTTGAAGCTGAGAACTGTGTGCTGTTGTGGTATCAGAATTGTCTGTATTGTTTTGGTTATAAATTTTGGGTATAACTTGCAGAATACTAAACTAAACTGTATGAATTTGAATTAATATAAACTCAACACATATAGTAACATTTATTTAAAAGAAAGTGTTGTCTAAATACCTAATTTTTTAGGTCATAATGGTCATACAAAACTGACCTAAACATCTTTCCTGAGAAAAAAAGAAAAATTGCAGGAAAAATGGGAGATTTGTTTCTACCACGATCGCGAGCAGTGATTTCATGGTAATGTGTTGATTATGCAATGGTTGAACCAATTAATGATGAGGTATATAACTATTATGCTTTTGGACTTAATTGGGACTTAAAAGGAACATAATTTGATGTTGGAAAAGTAAGTTATAGGGGTGATAAGTTTTGATTGATCTTGAAGTTATACTTTAAGGAAAAGGATGTTTGATGCCAATGCATCTAAATATGAAATGTTTAGAGTGTTAAATGAAGACAAAACTTAGTGAATGAATTGTTTGATGCTTTATGAATGAGAAATTACAGAAAAAGATTAGCATGAATGAAGAGATTAAGTTTCAAATGGTAAATTAAATAAGGAGAAGTGAGAATTTAATGCAATCAAATTGGTATTTGAATTAGTGTGGAATGATGTCATATTATAGGTAGTGAATTCTAGGAAATTGGGTGTGAAATCAATGTTATGATATGTGTTGAATTCGAATGAACGGAGGAAAATTACAGGGCACGATCGTGGCCCTCACCCCATGATCGTGACCTAACAAAAAGGGTTTTTGTTAGGGACACCCCGATTGTGGCCAGACCTATGGAGAAAAAGAGTCTTCTTTTGAGTGAAGTTTGAACCAACTAATGCTAGGGTGCTTCCATATAAGGAAATTAGGCTTGAATGAGATCTTAAGTGAACCTAGATGATGATGAATAAGGTGAGTAAAGTGCATTAGGTATTAAAGAATGATTGAAAGATGTTAGTAAATGATTATGAGATGTGAAAAAAAGAAATATACCCGAGATTATCAATATGAGCATGCATTATACATTACACATATACATATGTGTATAATTGAATGTTTATGTGATTGTACAATTAATAATGTGTGTGCAATATGTGCATTGCATAATGTTGATATACCAGATAGAACGTCAGCATCTAGTCATTTCCAGATCATGAAGCTAATTCCAATCTGGAGCGTGTTGTGAGTCGACCTAGATGGTATCACTTTCATTGTTTGCTCTGTTTTAAATTTCTATATTAAATTACTACTGGATATGAATGCGATTGATACAATTCCAGACATTAATAGTCTGAGGAGTTTGATAAATGTGAGAACATAGGAAGTGCTCATTGTATGTGAATTAGACTGAAATAAGTGATTCTCAACATTATTGTTGAATGTCAGATATCGATCCGACGAATATATTTGAATGTGAATGTGGACAATTGAGCACTAATGATTGTCTTAAAATATGTAAATGTAGTGCATTTCATTACATGAATGCACAAAAGATAAAGGCCATTGTGACCGGAGTAGCCACCGAAAAAAGTTTAAAGCTCAGAATGTGATAAGAGCTTCTGATTCACTATGTAAAATGAGTCATGTATCCCTAACAGATAAAGGACAGTTGTTATTAAGCCTGATATCCACAAGGGATACAAGACAGTTACAGGCACTCGGTCACAATAATAACAATTGAAAGTGAGTCTCAAAAGCATCACATATGCATTTGATATGTATGATTTAAATGATTAAAATAAATGGTTTGAATGATTTCTGATGTGAAATATGAATTAAGTGAATATGATATATATGTGATTCAGTATGTTGATTAGTGAAATGATGTGAATTACGTGATTATATAAATTGATATGTTATGTGATTGAGTGAGCCATCGAGGATGGTCCACTCACTGAGTTGGCAAAACTCACCTTAAAATTTGTAACATATTTTTCAAGCTTAGAGGAAGCACCCAGTTAGACCAATTAGAGTCTAACCACTGCATTTGAGTAAGAGATAGAGGTCAAGATCAGTTGGCATCTACATATATTTTCTGTAAATTTAGCAATAAATATTGTTTTCCGTAAGCTTCATATATTGTATAAATGAATTATGTCTGTAATAACAGTTTAATAAAATACATTTTTGTATTTGTAATGAGCCCAAAAGATTATTGAAATTTTGACAATGTGTTTAATGTTTGATAAAATGTGACTTTATAATGACAATTGTAATTGGAAATTTTTTAAATAAAATGGGCCGAAACATAGTACACCACCCTCATAGAGTGTATTCTCAAATACTATCAGTGTGTTTGAGAATATGCCTATACGAGTGATGTGCTACATTCAAGGTATGCTTCCGAATAAAATTAAACCAAGGTACTTGACTGGTATCATGATGAAATATGCAATGACAAGTTGCATTTGTAAAAATTCAATCAGGATAAGTGTCTAGAAAATAGAATTCGATAGTGTAGTATCCCTTAGTTGAGGAAAATATGGTTGCAGTATATCAAATCCTCTGAAATTGTCCCTCCATTCTCCTTCTGAAATGAGCTCAGAGACTCTAGCTTCTAGCGTTTACCAGTTTCGAAGGTGAGTTATAATCAGGTTTTGGGTTAGAGGGCTAAGCTCAGCTTCCATTTCTTCATTAAAATTGTAGCCATATGTCTCTAGTTTAATATAACTGTCCTTAAGGATCTTGAAATTTAGCTTGAAGTTGAGAATTGTGTGCTGTCGTGGTATGAGTATAGTTTGTAGTATTTTGATTATAACTTACAGAATACTGAACTAAACTGCATGAATTTGATTTCATTAGAAACTCAATACATATAGTAACATTTGTTTAAGAGAAAGTGTTGTCTGAATACCTCATTTTCTAGGTCATAATGGTCACACAAAATTGACCTAAAAATTTGTGCTGAGAAAAAAATGAAAACTGCATGAAAAATGGGAGATTTGTTTCTGCCACGATCGTGGGCATTGATTTTTCATGGTAATTTGTTAATTATGCAATGGTTGAACCAATTGATGATGAGGTATATAACTATGCTGCTTTTGGACTTAATTGGGGCTTAAAAGGAACATAATTTGATATTGGAAAAGTTGGTTAAAGGTGTAATAAGTTTTGATTGATCTTGAATTTATACTTTAAGGAAAAGGATGTTTGATGCCAATGCATCTAAATGTGAAATGTTTAGAGTGTTAAATGAGGACATAACTTAGTGAATGAATTGTTTGATGCTTTATGAATGAGAAATTATGGAAAAAGAATAGGATTTCATGAATGAAGAGATTAAGTTTCAAATGGTAAATTAAATGAGTAGAAGTTAAGAGTTTAATGCAATCAAATTGGTATTTGAATTAGTGTGAAATGATGTTGTGTTAGAGGTAGTGAATTCTGGAAAATTTGGTGTGAAATTAGTGTTATGATATGTGCTTAATTTAGATGAATGGAGGAAAATTGCATGGCACGATCGTGACCTCACCCCACGATCGTGACCTAACAGAAAGGCTTTTTTTAGGGACACCCCGATCATGGCCAAACCTATGGAGAAAAAGAGTTTTCTTTTGAGTGAAGTTTGAACCAACTAATGCTAGGGTGCTTCCATATAAGGGAATTAGGCTTGAGTGAGATCTTAAATGAACCTAGCTGATGATGAATGAGGTGAGTAAAGTGCATTAGGTATTAAAGAATGATTGAAAGATATTATTAAATGATTATGAGACGTGAATAAAGGAAATATACCCGGGATTGTCAACATGAGCATGCATTATACATTACGCATATGCATATGTGTATAATTGAATGTGATTGTATAATTAATAATGTGTGTGAAATATGTGTATTGCATAATGTTGATATACAGGATAGAACTTCAACATCTAGTCGTTTCCGGATCATGAAGCTAATTCTAATCTAAAGCGTACTGTGAGTCGACCTAAATGGTCTCACTTTTATTGTTTGTTCTATTTTAAATTTCTGTGTTGAATTACTACTAGACGTGAATGTGATTGATATAATTCCAGAAATTAATAGTATGAGGAGTTTGATAAATGTGACAACATAGGAAGTGCTCATTGTATCTGAATTAGAGTGAAATAAGTGATTCTCAACATTATTGTTGAATGTCAGATATTGATCCAACAAATATATATGAATGTGAATGTGGACAATTAAGCACTAATGATTGTCTTAAAATATGTGAATGTAGTGCATTTCATTATTTGAATGTATGAAAGATAAAGGCTACTGTGACCGGAGTAGCCATCGATGTTGGCCTCATTCCCCGAACAGATTTTATGGCGACTATGTGTAAAATGAGTCATGTATCTCTAACAGATAAGGGACAATTATTAATGAGCCCGATATCTACAATGGATACAGGACAGTTACAAGCGCTCGGTCACAACAATAATAATTGAAACTGAGTCTCATGAGCATTACATATGCATTTGATATGTATGATTTAAATGATTAAAATAAATAGTTTGAATGATTTCTGGTGTGAAATATGAATTAAATGAATATAAAGTGTATGTGATTCAATATGTTGATTAATGAAATGATGTGACTTACGTAATTATATGAATTGATATATTATTTGATTGAGTGAGCCATCGAGAATGATCCACTCACTAAGTTTGCAAAACTCACCCCAAAATTTGCAACATATTTTTCAAGCTTAGAGGAAGCACCCAGTTAGACCAACTAGAGTCTAACCACTACATTTGGGTAAGAGATAGAGGTCAGGATCAATTAACGTGTGCATATATTTTCTGTCAATTTAGCAGTAAATATTGTATTATGTAAGCTTCATTTATTGTATAAATGAATTATGTTTGTAATAACAGTTTGATCAAATACATTTTTGTATTTGTAATGGGCCCAAAAGATTATTGAAATTCGGACAATGTTTTTAATGTTTGATAAAATGTGAGTTTGTAATGACAATTGTAATTGGAAATTTTTGAATAAAATGGGCCGAAACGATTATGATCTTTTTTGCTAGAAATACGTAAATTGCGTGAAAAATTTTTAATGGTTATGATTGCCTGACTATCCTAGTACACCACCCCCATAGAGTGTATTCTCGAATACTATCGGTGTGTTCAGGAATATGCCCTATAAGAGTGAGGTGCTACATTCAAGGTATGCTTCCAAATAAGATTAAACCAAGGGACTTGACTGGTATCATGGTGAAATATGTAATGAAAAGTTGCATTTGTAAAATGTCCAATCAAGTTAAGTGTCTAACAAATAGAATCTGATAGTGTAGTATCCCCTAGTTGAGGAAAATATGGTTGCAGTATAGCAAATCCTCTGAAATTGTCCCTCCATTCTCCTTCTGAAATGAGTTCAGAGACTCTAGCTTCCAGCATTTACCAGTTTCGAAGGTGAGCTATAATCAGGTTTTGGGTTTGAGGGCTATGCTCACACCAGTTGTCTATCCAAAACCAAGTGCCACTATGAAACTTGTAAGAATCAAAAGAGTTAGAGTGAATATCCCTACATAGGATAGGAATCGGTTTTGCCACGAAAGGACTTTAGATTTGCTTCTCTCCAGTATAGGAATGTAATCATTATCTTCAGTTTATTGGATGATATCGCTACCCCTAGGTACTGTAAATAGGGAGGATGGAAATTGAGCCCTGGTACTCGAATAAATTCATTCGGGTTTTGTACATCAGCAGATAGCATCAAGTTGCTTTTCTCCATATTGATCCGTAGGCCAGACCACTTAGAGAATGTTGTCAACGCGTTCATTAGGATGTTTATTTACAGAAGCAAGATTCGCAGCACAAATCAACATAAGATCATCAGTGAAAATAAGGTATGTGAGTTGCAGCTCTTGGCACTTTTGATGGTAATAAAAGTGCCTGTTGGAAGATGTAAGGGCTTAGAGAAGTTTGGACAGTCCTTCCATGACTAAGGTAAATAGATAAGGGGATAACGGTTCCCCTTGTCTAAGTCCCTTAGCGTTCTTGAAGGACTTGGAAGGTACTCCATTAACCAGAAAAGTCAACCTAGGAGTTTGAACACATTCTATAATCCAATTCATAAACACCAAAGGCATGTCCAAAATTTCCAGGAATGTTTTAATGAAACTCCAATTTGTCGTATCATAAGCTTTGTAGAAGTCTATCTTTAGCATACAACTCCTAATTTGCCTCCTAGATGAGTAGTCTTTAAGTAATTCTTGTAGAAGGAGAATATTTTCCTCAATATTCCTTCCCGGTAGAAATGCTACTTGTTTATTGTCGACAGCTTCTGCTAGTACTCATTTCAATTTATCCGCCAGCAATTTCCCATTGGCTTTATATACTAGGTTGCAGCACGAAATAGGACGGAAACCAGTACACCAAGTAATGGTGGTCGCAATGTCTATGCACTCCAATTCAACGAATTAGAAATTTTGTAAAGAAAAAAACAAAACCTTTGTGCTACTAGATTAAGTTATTTGACTCTGAACAGTCAAAACTCCATTACAGAGACTTTGTCAATGAAAAGGTGACCACAGAAACAGTGCACACTCCTCAATATCTATAAGATCTTAGTACCTAGCAATTAACTAGGCTATATTACATAACAGAACACTCGAAATCCGAGATGAGCCATGACTAATTTTACAACTTTAGATGGAAGTCCAGCGACAAAAAGAGTGCACGAATGTTAATACTGATATGTCGATCTAATTTATTTCACTGGCTTTGACGATAGAGAATAGTTCAAGTGGTAGAATTCGTGGCCAGAAAAGAAGTCTCCACACTTGCTGTTCAACATAAAACTTGGTTCCCGGGGGATTGTCAAAGGTCGACTCGATCTGTACATTGATAAGGGGAAAAAAAACAATTATTTGGAGCAAGTGCAACAGAGGGCAAGAGCCAAACTTTAGGGATCTGTTATTAGAACCTTTGTGGAAAGAAAGGTCTGTCAAAGAAGGGCATCAACTGAGCCCTTGGAATCATCTCTTTCCTCATCATCCGAATCTCTTCTTCTTCTATCATCTGTTTCAAATTTGATGTTACTAAAAAATTCGTGACAAAAACTAGTTAGTTTAAGTTGGATCTTGGTGGTTAACCTTGTGCAATTTCTCCACTTGTTTCTTGTGCATCTCCGTGAGATATAGCTTGGTTGCGACCTAATTAAATTTAGAGAAATTAAAATGACAGCAGATGAAACAATGACTTGGGCTGGAAGTTGAGTTACTAACCGAATAGTTGAACATGGCTCGTTTTAAAGCTCTTTGTTCAGTGTGGAGCTTGAATTCTTGGGGCTTTGTGTTTTCCTTTGCAGGAGGCTTCAAGGCGGCCTACGTACCATGAAAGTTAAGGTGTTTTCATTCAAACTATGTGTTTTGCGATAAAAGGTGGTGGGAGGCTGAAGTTAAACATTCAGTCGAATTACCTTGGATTTCTGGTAGAGTCGATCCTTGATCTCATCTTTGTTCTGTTCAGATGCCAATGTACTTGATTAGTAATTCAATGACAAAGACTGAAGCTTAATTAAGAGTCTACACTAATCATATGCCAATAACGAAAACTATACATAGTAGCAAATTAAAGCGGAAATGATAAAGAAAATAAAAACCCATTATTTATAGGTACAGCACATGACGACCTAGAGTTGTTGTTTAATATATCATTCAGCCAGAGAAAAACAATGTGTGATCTTCATTTTTGACTTGGCAGTCACCCCTTTTAGCAATCTAACAAGGGAGTTTCCTTTTTTCTTTAAATTCAATAATTAAGTAGCCACTATTCCTCTAGCAGCAGTGTTGCTCGAGGAGACAGCGGAGATCGAGCTTTCCTTAACAAGCTTTTTTGAACATGCATGAGGAAAGAAACAGACCAAAAACCAATTACCGTTAGTGGCAACATTAAAAATGTATACAAAGAACATATATAGCATATCTATTAGCAACCTTGAGTGGAGTTTTTGTCTGTGATTTTTCCATGCTTTAATTAGCTGATGAGCAAATGCTTAAAATGAACGAGTGAAGTGAATTTATAAGGCGGGGAAAAATCAAAGGTTGGAGATTAGTAATTGTCTCAAGAACTTTTGCTTTACAATATATATGGAGTCTGTTGCAACATCGCCAACGAGGCTCAGAAGATCGCATGCTCTCTTACACCAAACTTTCTGATCAAATCTCCTTCTCAATGCATGCATATTAGTCATAACCGCTTATGTTCCTTCAATTCTCCTCTAGCTGTTAAATAATCAAGCAATGTGTTCTGTTTTTTTTTTTTTTTTCCCCTTTTAGAAAAGAGCACCAAACTTTGATTTTGATAAACCTATGATCCATTATTATATACATTCAATTTACATCCGATATCGAAAACTGTCATATAGTGCAGCACTCATAGCCTTGCTGTTGAGACTAGCTAGTTCATGGCCTCTGGTAACTTAAAAAATCTAGGAAGTAAGAATGTATAGGAAGCTATCTTGTAGTATTGTTATGATTATATGTTTAGGTACGTGACATGAGATTCCTTGTTAAGTGTCTTGTCTATTCTTTATTTGTTGGTCAAATGAAAAACCTAGAGACAGAAGAAAACCATAAAGGGAACAAAAATTAACAACATTCTTTTAAAAAAAAATATACTCTTCAGTTTTCACGACATCTGAAAGTTTGGTCGGAAAATGTAGATAAGAGCTTAAATAATGCAGCTAGCCTCATGGAGCATCCGTAATACTAATGACTAACAGCAAATACAGTTGTAGAAGGCGTCATACTTAAGAAATGACACTCAAGAAACTACGTCGCCTTTTGGTCCTAAACAACATTAAGACAATATGATTATGAACAGGCTAATCACTGTCCGAAAAAGCGAAAACAAGTAGTTAACCACCCCCTTTCCAAATCTTTCTTGTTAAAGCCGTTATCTAAGCAAGAGAGAATATAAAGTTCGTTCGCATTAGATTAGAGGATGGTTTTTATTTTTTTGGGGATATTGTTATGGGTAAGCAGCATGTCACTCAGGCAGTTAGGTCTTGAATGGAAAAATGACCTACTCGCTCACTCAAATGCTTTTACCTCAAGTTATTTGAAAGCAAGTCATAATTTGCTTGGGATGCATGAAAATGACAGTTCTCATAAGTACTACTGCCTTATTCTCTTTTCTGAGGTTAATTATAATATGCATAAGAAAATGTTGGATATAAGTTTGAATTATTTAATTTAGTACTCGATGTTGAACTTTTCTTTTAAAGGTTCTTTTACTGGGATTTGGCTTTCCGTTTGATTGACGAAATCCGATGCAAATTGCCATTGTTTAACCAGTGGAAACATGCATGATTTGATTGTTACACAAGACTAGTAGATTGTTATCTAATTTCATTTGACTAGTTTATTTGTGAAAATTTGCGATTGATAATCTATATATGTGAACGATAATTATGCTTAAAGATTGGCTTTCACTCATTTTCCTTCTATTAGCTTTCTCTCATTTTTCCTTCTTTAACGTCTATAATGAAAAATACTCTAAATTCAAGGATAAATTATATTTAAAATTTAAAACTTTAATTAATTTTATAATATTAATCTGAAACCAAAAATTATATTAATAAAATGTATGAAATCTGAATCTATTTCAAATATAATTCGCCATTTATTTTATGTTAAATTGAAATTGGAAAGAAAACACAAGATCATAAACAATATAATTATGGATATCGTAAATGTTTTATTGAAAACTTTTTTATATGATTAAATAAGTTGAACGTGGAATGGAATTTTTAATCTCAACTAGGAGTTCTTCAAATTACCACGATGCAAAACCCTCGTAAGTTTTGTCTTTCTGTATTATTATTTTCTTTTGAAGAATATCCTTTAAATTACTACTCACAAAATCTTCTTATTCATATACTTTGTGTTCCAAGTTTTTCTTGAGAAAATAAAGAATCATATTGTTCATCAAAATTCAAGGAGTCCAAAATTCAATGTATCAAGAATCTTATACTTCCAAGAGTTCAAAACACAAAGTTTCCTAGGGAACTCCTCTAACAACACCAGAACCATTCAGTTTTATCAAGTTCTATTGAAACTTCATTAGCTCCACATTTCAATTTAGCTTCAGTCTTTAATATTTTCTAAGTCAGATTCTACTTATTTTTTTTACGAGTAGGCATTTGGTTAAGAATTCTCTGTACTCTTACCATACTTGGTTAACAGCTTCTTGCCTCTTAATTGAGTATGAGTTGCTTTCTAACCCATTGCATGGTCTTTCCAATGATTTTCTCTTTTGAGCTTTCCAAGCGTTTAAAGTAGATAATGTTGTGTTTTTCCCAAATCTTCTATATATATACTTTCTCCCAAAACTTATGACATTCACTGCCATATTTCCCTTTTTTATATAGTTTTGTCCTACATTAGCCATCCTAGAATATCCCTATAACTAAAATATTTTTTGTGAATAAGGCATAAATCTTGCACATTTTCCCATATACACTTTGTGTAACCACAGTCAAAGAAAAGGTGAGTAGTAGTTTCTCTTGCCTCCTTACACAAAATACATAAATTAAAAAATTGAGAAAACTTAGTATGTCCTTAATTGACAAGTCTTGCTTGATGGTTAACCGCATTAAGAAAGACAACTTGGGAAATAAGTTCTTGCTTCACACAACTCTATACTAGCTCACCTTTTCTCCCACACCTCTTATCACTTTTCTACAAGACTTATTGGTAAACATTTTATCCTCGTTCTCTAGATTAGGATTGTAGTCTGGTAATGCTACGGCTAGTTCATATGGAAGTTAGTCCATTGATTCCTACTTATCCATTCTTTAACCTTGGCATTGATAAGAAATTTGTTTTGTAAATATATATGGAGATTGGAATGATATAATAGTCCCACTCTACTCTAGTTATCGTGGTAAGGGAAAGCTCTTTCTCCATTCCCTATCTTACATTTAAAGGAATCTGAAAGATGGTCTTTTAGCTTTATGAGTTGAGTAATGAACTAAGGAAATATTAGCCCTAATTGTATTTATCATAAGCTTTTATCCTTTATGAAATACATATGTATCCATCTAATCCACAAGTTGTTCTTGTTTAATTTCCAATAATCTCCATAGTCTTTTAGCAACAAGCAACTTGTTAGTCAAACTAATAGGGGTTATGCTGGAACCCCTCCCCGGGCAGGTCCACGGCCCGACGTCCTATGTGACATCTGGACCTGTGGCCCACGGGGGAGGA
>JANZXR010000007.1:488580-520575 GCA_027575705.1 Erythroxylum echinodendron
CATGATTTATACCTAATCGCAACAAAAATAAAATTAATCCCCAACATATAGTAAGAAGAAAAATCGGGGTCCAACAGGTTATCCCTAGTTCTCCCACATCAATTAGTTTACTGACTTCCTTCCAACTTTTTTGAGACATTGCTATTCCATCTCTCTTTCCTCTTTATAGAAAATCTGTCATCAATCTTTTCATTAAATTGATAATACCCTTGAAGATAAAGATATGGGCTAACTAATAAACATGTAAGGAATTTAAAACTGACTTTATAATAATATAAAATAAAAATAAAGTAAAACAAAAATAATATATATATATATATGAGGCATTTGTGAAGGAACCTGATGGATGTAAAATCCATATAATTTTATCCTCCAAACTAGGATTAGGGTTGTAGCTTGGGAAATTAGACAACATATAGGTACTTCCTCTATTAGTGCATAACCAACTACCATTTTGTATCAATGTGTTAACTCTTATTTCCAAAGGATAGAGATGTATGATTACTTAATATTAAGGTTCAAGGTGAAGGGGGCCTTGACTTCCCTGAATGTTAAACCACATCTAGGTATTTTCTCCATTTCCAATATTATATTTGATTAGTGCTTGCATCCATTATCTTTGTTTATGGATTTTATGCATGGTTATAGACCAAACCTGTTTACATTTAGAAATCTAGAAATTTCTATTTCTAATGTAATGCTCATATACCTGCTTTAACTATAGGGATTGTTTTTCTTAAAGAAGTATCCATACTCTTTTAGTAAGTAATGTCTTGCTTACTACTATGATTGATTATAACACCAATCCTCCTTTTTTTTTAGGTAGGCACATAGTTTTCTAGCTAACCTTAGGATAGTTCATTTTATATGCTTTTTTAGACCATGTGAAATTCCTTAAATCTACTTATAAATCTTAGAGAGTACAGTGTGAGCAGTCCACTACATATAAGGGATGGAAAGAATTGAGGACTCCAACTAAACCCTTCCTGCATATGATATGGTTTTATTAGACCAATGCTCAACTCTATTCTTGATTTTGTCAATTAAGAATTGGCGTTCTCTATATGTGACCTTAGCTGTAGTGATAAGAATACCTAAATAGATGAAAAGAGGTTCTTTAAGGCTTAGATTGACAACATTAGCAAGGATAGGAGCTTAGAGAGTTGAGTCTCTAGAGAACTTGAATTAACTTTATAGAAGATTAAATAAGTCAATATAAAGCTTGGAAAATAAGACAATAGAGGTAATAATGGACTATAGGAAACTTAAATTATCTCTACAGAAGATTAAAATGCATTAGCAATCATCAGGTTAGTAATTCTTTGTTTCTGGCCTCCCTGGTGTTATTTAAAGTTGGTTTGGATAAACATATAAGGGGGCAGAGGGTTCCCTTACCTTATTGCGCTAGTACCCCTTATAAATTTTATCAATTCTCCGTTGATAATAACATTGTAAGAAGGTGTAGAGATGCATTGTCTTATCTAATTGATAAATTGTAAGGGATAACCAAAGGTTTCCATAGTATGAGTGATAAACTAAGAGACCATGTCAAAGACTTTTTAAAGGTTAATCTTCATTGTGTAATTATTTCTTGAGCCTTTCTTATGATAGTTTTTGAAAAGGTTCTAAACAGGGAGAATGTTGTCTCTAATGGATCTTCCTTAAATGAATGCAGCTTGATTAGGATCGATGAATGAAGGAATGACTATTTTGAATCAAGTTTAGCTATAGTCTTGTAAAGAGTGTTATAGCAAGCAATAAGTCTAAATTCCTTCCAATGAGTAGGATTATTGGTTTTAGGTACAATGCAGTGATATGTGTTGTCAAACATATACAAATTAGTATCTTTCTCTACCATTAATTAATTAACAAATTTAGTATAGGGTAAAATAAGAGTCCATCCCACAAGAAGAGTAGGCTAATTGTAGAGATGCTCACCAGCTGAGTTCTCCCTATCTTCCTTTACTAATTTAAAATCGAACCAACCTGACTCTAAATTGATTAATGCAATTCTTTCCGAGAAGATATCATTAGCCCCAAAAATTTCAACCAACCAGTTAGCGAAATTCCTATATCATGCGACACTCTAATTACATCTCAGCCCTTTGACCGACTAATAATTTAATAGTTACTACTCGACTTACTAAACTTAATAGCAATTACGAACTAAAGAGAAAGCGGTAGCAATCAATTCACATTCAAATATATCAAGATGTCTCTTAATTCTATAAGAATATGAATAATAAATAAATTGGTTTAAGCATCGCACAAATATTAAAATACTCGTAATGTTAGAATTAAATTGACAATGATTGTCTCAAATTATCCAAACAAAGAATTAAATTAAAATTGTAAAAACTTTTAAGCAAGTTAAAATTTAAAAAGCTAGATACAAAGAGAGTAAAAGTGATAGAGACTCGTTCGATTGATATCCCGGACTATATAGATCGATGATCACTTTGACCCGATAGCTGGAAACATGAAATCCTCCTCCAAAGGTCTTGACCCAGCTCAATTCCGATGGTTTTGTATCTCTCGTACCACCTGAACACCTCCTTGCACTAGCCTTCTTCGCTAATAGCTCTCAAGTTGTATTTTACTCTCAATTTTAAGTGATATGCTCGATCCCCTATTTCCTCTACTATCCTTTCTTTTTGTTAGCTGTCGAGACACACCAAAAGCCACACTTTTATGGCTCTTTAATAAGTTTGCTCTTAACTCTTCCATTTTGAAGACATAACGTCGAGTTTGTTCTCAACTTTGTTGTTGTTTCATTCGCTTAATGTTCCAGTTGCTGGTTTTTACTACTTCTCATAACAGACGTGTTTTTTTTTTTGCTTATGCTTTTCCTCTTCTATACTCTATCATTTTATTCTTCTCTTCATCTGCTAGGTTGAGTTGCTACTTCTTCGCCTCCCAGCTATTGTACGTTTCTTCTTCTGTGCGTTTTTGTCCTAGCTGTTCTTTCTCTTTTGGGTTGTCATTTTTATGTGCTATTTGGACTATAGTGCAGTGTTGGTGTGGAATATTGTGCATTTTAGCTCTTGGAATGTACCCTTATGTTTCTATTATTTTTTTCTGCTTGCTTTAGCAATTTGTTATTTCTGAACTACATTTTGGTGACTGTTGTCTTCTATTGTGCTGAGTTTTACTTTGGACTGTTGGTACTGTTTTGTCTTCTTTTTATTCCCATTTGCTACCATTTTGCTTTGCTTCCCACCGCTGCCTGCATTCTCGTTTTGATGCCTTCTTTAATTGCATCAGTCCATTCACCTACAATAAAAACATTTTAACTTAAGCTAATTGTCATAGGAAAATTTAGAAGAAATATAAGCTTTAAATAATAAAATATGAATAATCATGCCTAATTGTGTAATAGAAATAACAAAATGGACTAAGTTTAGAAGGATAAAAGATGTAATATTTTGCACTTATACAAAAGATATTGGTTTTATTCCAGAACTTGAGCAATTTACTATTAGAGAGGAATTCTTGGACTGCTTTGTAGACTTGGTGTTTTATGATGCTCCAGATCTTTTGGAAAAAGAGGTCATTAAGCCATTAGGCCTGATATCTTTGAAAAGGTTTAGGCTAAAAACAACTTTCTCAATATCATTTAAAGTGAATGGAGATGTTAGTTAGGAGCAATGAGATTCATTGAAGGACTTAGGGATAAACCTAGTGATATCTTAGATGTGTGTTATATAATTGGAGGATAAGCCAAATAAATTATTATAAAACTCAAAAGCATTAAGAAGTTACTGCCTTTAATCCTCTTATTTAGTCCAATTAGGAAGAGTGATTAAAGAAATTTTGTTATCTACTTATAGTAGCACCCTGTGGAAGTATTTGGAGTCAATATTTGCATCTTTTAGTCATAATACTCTTGCTTTCTATTTAAATAAGGAGCAGTGTCTTTCTAAGGCAGTATTATAAGCCTTCAGACCCTCTTTCTTATTTACAATGAGAATAGGGTTGCCTAGTGAGTTAGAGAGACATTATTGGTAAAAGCACATGGTTCCTTTATAGGTTTGAGAATAGACTTAGTATAAGGACCTATAGGGTTATAAAGTATCTTAATTTTAGCTTTAATATGCATTAGTTTCCTAGGGCATTTAACCATTTCAAACCTACAAACTATAGTGCTCATTACCTTCAACATCGCTGCTATAAAACCTTCATGTGTAGTAAGGTGATTGAAGAATCTAATGGGTGAAATATTTTTAAATATGTCAACAGGAATGTAAACCTCTATGTGAGAGTGATCTAAAACTTTTCAGTGACTAAATACTACCATGTTATTAGAGAATTTCTCTAGTCATAGCTAGCTCAGGAGGGACCTAACTAACTTTTTTCATATTAGCCAAGATTCTTCTTGCTTGTTAGACCAAACAAAATAGTTACATTGCAATTTTAAATATGTTACCTCTATGTTGGTGTTACATGACCTAAGTCATTACGTAATGGATTGGTACATCTTATCCCTTCTGTTTCAATCACTAATAAGAAGGGATAAATGTCCCGAAGAATTAATCGTGGGGATTTTGTAGAGTTGTGAATGGTCCTTAATTTAAAAATGACTTTGAAATTTAGTAATAAATAATACATTAGAAACAATCTATTTCTTAATGGTAGATTAATTACTCTAACTAGGATTCCAATATCTAGAAATGAAATGTACTATCTAATATTTATTATTAACAAGTTGTTTAGTATTTCTCCGTAACCCTAATCTAAGGCTTTAATTTCTACAACTTTATATGCATTAGGGTTATTAGAATGTAAAATTCGAATTGTTTTTACTTGAGATTTGATTTGTTTAATTATATCAGTATGCTATTTAGTCTAGGTTATGGGTTGCTTATTTAACCTGATATGTAATGGTTTACATTATCTGTTAAAGTCTGGGTAAAAATCCATACATATTTTAAGCTTCTTAAGAATGTTTAAGATTTTTTTAATCTATTATTTAATCAAGAAATTTGTTAGTAAATTCTAACATTCTTTATATAGGTGTTATTGTTCCACTTTTTATATAATGTCCTAAAAATGTTTTTCTTGTTTGAAAAAGACTTAACTTAGTTTTAGATACAGCTAAACCATTTGTCTTAATTATATCAATAAATTGTTTTACATGTTTAACATGTTGTTTTATAGTAGTAGAAAATATTAATACATCATTTATATATATTATTCAAAATTCAGAATTAGGTAAGAAATTTTCATTCATTATTCTTTGTAATTTAGATCGGGCATTTTTAAGACTAAAAGGCATAATATCTCATTTAAATGTCTTAAATAGGACTGTGAAAGCAATTTTATATCTATCCTTACTTTGTATTTGATTTTTCCAAAATTTTGATTTCATATTAAATTTTGAAAAATATGAGTAATATATAATTTTTAAAGTAAGTCTCTTTTATTTGGGATTGTATATCTAATCTATTGCAAAGCTTTATTAAGAGATCTAAAATTTATTAATAATAAAAGAACTCTTTCCTGTTCTAAATTTTTATTTACATACTGTGTTGCATAACTTTGGGGGAACCGAAGTAGAAACATTATCTTTTTTCTTTGATAGGCTTTTTTTATTTCTTATTTATAATGAACATATAAGCATTTATTTGTATAGGTCTAGCTTTAGTGTGGATTTGCAATTGAATGTCAATTTCTATTTTATTTTGAATTAATATCCGGTCTGTCCATATGTTAGCTTTTGGGAATTTCCGAAAAACTAAATGCATGTATAGATTTTTAAATTTTCGTATTAATTCTAGGAATTTTTATGATTTTCTTTCACATAAATGTTTATAAGGTCTTATGTTATGTTTTTTCAAAGGAATATGCAATTAAATGTCATTTGTTATCTTATTAGAAATTAGTTTCAGCCTAAAGCATGTATGAAGATTTGGGAATTTCTACAAATCTAATGAACATGCATGCTTGTAAATTCCATATTAATTTTTATAAAACTTTTTTATGAATTTTATGCATTAACATGCAAGATAAGATGTTTCCACATGTCTGAGATGGATGACATTTGTTGTTAAAGTGATTATCTTATGCATGCATGATGTAGAGTATGACTAGTGTTAGAAGTAATATGACAAATGTTATAGACATATGATGTTTTGACTAATTCCACTTAGTTAATAAACAATTCCTAGGACTTAGTTTCTAGAATTTTTTGTTAGGCACATTTAGAATGTGTATAAGGTTCTGGAATATTTCCAGAATTAATTGAATTTGATTCAATTAATAAATCAAGTCAAAGTTAACATTGATCAACCTTTTAAAAGCTGATGAAGTTGACTTAATTAATGAATTATGGTGTATATGTTTCGGTTATAAGACCTTATTAAAGTTTTATGAGATAAGAAATGTATTATTTTGATGGTAGTAGCATTTTTAGTGCATGTGCTTGAAATTAGGGTTTCGGAACTTTTCTGAACATCAAATCCATCCTTTTAGTGTCTAGTAGATTAACTTATTTATCTTGATGATTTTAGCCATCAAGATATTTTTGGCTAGTGCCAAAATTGTTTAGAAAAATTTGAGAAGACCTAGGGATATTATAGATGACTAATTGATGTACGAGAATTTTGGAAACCCTAGGGATAAATTTAGAATTAATCCAAGTAGAGCATAGCATTTCTAGTGTGACTAGAAAAAGACATATATACTATAATTAAAGTGTTTAATTTGGACATCAAAATAATTGAATTTTAGGGTTCCTAATCGAATCACACACACACACACACACACACATATATATATATATAATATTATCCAAGTATTGATGAGAACAAACAACAAATCCCTCAACTGAAATATTAGGACTTATGTCTTCCATTGATATGGCAAGAACCAGAATTCTTTTAGAGTTGGGTTGTTGGGCAAACCCAATGTAATATCCCTTTTCTCAAACTAAGGGTTAGGATATAAGATCCTAGACCATGATGCATGAGAAATATCATAGAGAGTACCTGAGGTGCATTACATTTACATGCATACCATGAGCATACACACGTGAATATTGATTGTACACATTACAAATATTGTATATGCACTCATTTGACATTTTTCGGGGTATGAATGATTTAATATGATTATGATGTGAATTGTGAATTTTATGCCTTAAAAATTGGTTGATGAATTATAAATGGTGATTTAGAATTTAATTTTTAAAATAGACAGATTTATGAAATTATTTGTATTTTTGGATAAGGAAAAATGTCAAGTGAAAAAAATTGATAAATGGTAGTGGAAATGAGTGACTAATGGTAGTAGAAATAATTGATAACTGGCATTAGGATTTATTGGCAACTGGCATAGAAAACTAGGTGACAATTGGGTTGGAGATTGGGAGACAATTGGACTAGATATTTAAAGACATGTGGAGCCATAAGTTGAGGACATGTGGCAAGTGACAAGTGTCATGGCACTTGCCACACCCCTCACTCATGATATTTACTTACATGAAAGACCATTCTTTTGTCTTCATTTCTCTACTACATGCTTTTGTTTTCTTCTTCTTTCTTTCTCCATCTCACGACCATTTCACTCTCACCCTCACTACATTGCGCCTTGCTGTCATCTTTCAACACTAGCTACTATAAGATGTTGTCTTCTTTATCTTGTTACTAAAAATCTAGCCTATTCTACTTTGGGAGATTCATGATCTTGTAAAGCTTGGAAGCTAGGGTTTCATGGCGATTTGAAGAAGCTTTGATTTAGCTAAGTAAGTAATATATCAAGCTTCATGGTTTGTTTTAATAAAAACATTTATGGTGATTATTATGTGATGGAATGATCATGAAAATGGTGTTGAAAGAATGCAGAAATTTTGATGAATAAATGGATATTTTCATATTCTGTTTTTGATGTATAAAAATGTGGATTTATTGGTTGTTATAGAGATGAATTAGAGTGAGTTTTGAAGCTAAAGAAAAGTCTAGTGTAGTGTCATGAAATAAGAAGAACTAGGATGATAGTTTAGAGATAAAGTGAAAGTGATAATGGAGTTAAATGTGTGCTGAAACATTGATGAATGTATGAATATATTCGATGTCCTGTTTTTGTGTATATGACGAACACTGATTTATGATTTGTTTTATGGATTTTTTTAAGTTGGAATGGAGGTGATTTTGATGAGGATATGAAGTCTGAATGATGAACTGTGCATAAGATGTGTTAGATGTTACATGTAGGAGTTGAAATCTGTAAAAATATTGAAGGATTAGCTGGGAAAATTTTGGATATTATAACCCACGATCGTGGGAATACGTCCATGATCGTGGGAATTGCAAGAAAATGGCTGGAAATTTTCAGCTAGCTTAACCTATGATCGTGGGAAAGGCCTTTAATATGAAATGTTGCCTTTTTGTGATGTTTGAAATAACAAATGGTAAGATACTTTCCTATAGTGTATTAAACTTGATTGAGGCATAAAATGAACCTAGTTTGAGGTTGAATAAGTTGATAAAATGTTTGATATGTTTAGGGTGATAATTAAGGTTATAATATAAAGAATGGATTGTTGATATCAAATATTGAAATCTGGAAATTTAGAGTTGTTTAAAGAATGAAAGTGTTCTTAGAAATGCAATTGTGATTTAAAAGAGATGAGTAAGGTGTATTAGGTTTTAATGAATGAGAATTTGGATATTATAAGATTATATAATGCTAGAATAACATTAGTGAATGAGTGATTGATGATATTATAAAGAGTAAGTATTTTTGAGGTGTAAACCTAAGTGAAAAATAGGCATACAAAAGTGATAATGTTTGAATGATTAAGATATGTGATTAAGGAAACATACACAAAAATGCCATTGAGCATACATTGTACATAACATATATAAATACGTGTATGATTAAATTCTTATGTGATTGATCAAATTATTAATGCATATAATATGTGTATTATTGATTTAGATGCTTAAGTTAAACGACATTATCCAGACAATGCTGGAACGTCGAGGCAATAGCTATCTAGAGCTTACTATGAGTTAACCTAGATGCTACTCACTAGGATTTGATTTGTTTTATTTATATTTCAGTTATTGAACTGTGAATGATTTGAATGTGATAATGTTAGACATTAGTGGTCCGAGGAGTTTGATAATTGTGATCGTATTAGAAGTGCTTCATTGAATATGAATATGAAAGAAATATGTGTACTCAACAAAAATTGTTGAATACCGGACTTAGGTCCGATGAACATGTGAAATTAATTGTGCATCATGAATAAATGTTATTGATTGCATATTCTGTGAAATGATGCATCACATTGAAATGCATGATCAGATAAAGGAAGTTGTGACTTAAGTGGCTTGTGAAAAAGAGCTTAAATCTTAGAAAATGTGTATAAAGAGGCACAAGCTCACTATTAAAATGAGCCCAATATCCACAATAGATACGAGACAGTTATCAATGAGCCTAGTATCTACAATAGATACAGAACATTTAAAAAGGCACACAGTCATAACAAAGTAACAATGAAAGTGAGTCACATTTCATTCCATATACAAATTGATATGTATGATCCAAATGAAATGAAATGTGATGTGATATTTAATATATATGAAATGATTTGACTAGAAATTGAACTGTGAATTTTCACAATTGTTTGATGTGAGTGAGCACATCGATGATGGTTCACTCACTGAGTTTGCAAAACTCATCAAAATTATAACATTGATTTTCAGGTACGAGAGAGAAGATTTAGCTTTTAATACACTCTAGAAGAAGTCTAGCACTACACTTTCAAATTCAAGAAATGGCTCAAAGGTCAGTTAGCTAAGACTGTGGAGTTTAGTTAAAATCTTTTGTATAGTTCCTCATCCTTATAAAATATTGTAAAGAGTGTTAAACTCTCATATATATTTTTTGATACTGTATGTATCTGGATTATGTAGTGAAATGCTACAGTGTAATTATGTTTTATGAATGAAATGAGGAGTTTAAGTTTTTGGATATTTATGTTATTTATGTATGATGCCATATTTATGAATGTGATTGCTCTAACATATCGCCTTTATAGGCCATATGCCCGAAGGTACTCGAGATGTTTGGGTATGTGCCTTATAAAGCTGGGTGTTATACCCAAGTCTGCTCTACACGAATATGTTCAAACCATGGAAATTAGATTTTCGGATTAATTGATTGGTCCTAACTGGAAGCGTTGATTTGTTGGGCAAACCCAAGATCAATATGGATAGAGGGAAAGTTGGGTTATATATATGGGATGTATACAAATCAAGAGTTGATAACCCAATGAGTGTATTAAATTAACAGTTGATGATAGAAGTCGATAGTTGAATAACTAAATGTAATTGGTATGAATGATACCTACCAATTGACCTAAGGTGACTTATTAGGCAAACTTAAGGTCACCCAAGGTCATTCTTGGTGATATTGGACATCGTCCCATTAAGAAAACTATAAGTTTTCTCGAATTCGTAGTGAGGGCTATAGTTTTGAATAAGAATAATAAGACCCATAATGCATGTGATTGAAGTCCTTATTAATATGCACTAGTGTACATTCTAAAACTTTCTCTCATTCTTTTGGGTTATTTAATAACCATAATGTCTTCGTCCAGTGTGAACCTATTCTCTCTATTAGACTTTAACAAACTAACGGGACCTAACTTCTTAGATTAGCTACAAATTTGAAAATTGTTCTCATATCTGAGAAACTAGGATATGTCCTAGATGAACCACTTCCAGATCCCCCTACTGCCGATGCATCTGATAAGGATCAGAAAGTTTACCAGAAGCTACTGGTTGATAGTAAGCTGGCTAGTTGTATAATGCTAGCCTCTATGTCACCAGAACTACAAAAGCAATATGAGGCTATGGATGCTCATACCATAGTCTACCATCTAAGGAAACTGTTTGATAAGCAAGCTTGGTCTGAAAGGTTTGAGGCCTCGAGTGTGCTTTTTCGCTCTAAGATGGCTGAGGGATCATCTCCAGTGTAGTATGCGTTAAAGATGTATGGATATATTGAGAGGCTAGCTAGCCAGTTTGGGTTTCGTAATGGATCATGAATTAAGTATAGACTTCATTCTGACTAGTTTGACCGATAGTTATTCACAGTTTATGCTTAACTATCAAATGAACCAAATATCCACATCGATAATTGAGCTAATTAATTTACGCAAAACAGCTGAGCAAACTATCAAGAAAGATAGTAAGGCTACGATTCTGGTGGACTCTCCTTCTGGTTCTTGAAAGAAGAATCAAAAGAAGAAGAAGAAGTCCAAGAAGCCAATGGGAGGTGTATCCAAGAAGAAGGAAAAGGAAACAACATCAAAAGGGATATGCTTCCATTGCAATAAATAAGGACATTGGAAGAGGAACTGCAAAGCTTATCTAGAGTCGCTGAAGTAAAAAAAGGCATTAAATGCCCCACCATCTACTTCAGACATGTTATTTGTCATTGAGGTTAAAACTATTTCTGATAATAACTTTTAAGTATTAGATACCGGATATGGCTCACAAATATGTGTTGATATGTAGGGTCTCAGGGATAGTAGACCGCTCAAGAAGCGAGAAATAGACCTACGTGTGGGAAATGGAGCAAGAGTTGCTGCATTAGCTGTAGGAACATATGATTTATATATTCCTAGTGGGCTTGAGCTAATTTTGGATATTTGCTATTATGTACCCATTGTGACAAAAAACATTGTATCTATTTTATTTCTTAATAAAGCAGGATTTTATTTAACCTTTTTCAAGCAATGGTTGTTCAATTAAGTTAAATGAAATGTTGAATACTTCTACACTGTGCAATGGTATTTACATATTAGATATATGTATCCAATTTTAAATATCAATGGCAATAAAAGACAAAAATGAGATAACTTAAAATCATCTTAATTGTGGCATTATTGACTTAGCCATATAAGTGAGAAATGTATGACTAAGCTACACAAGAGTGGTAGCTTAGGGTCTTTTAATTATGAATCATATGACACATGTGAATCTTGTTTGTTAGGCAAAATAACTAAATTACTTTTAAAGGAAAGGGTGAACAAGCGAATGGATTATTAGACCTAATACATTTTGATGTATGTGGTCCGATGTCCATTCATGCCAGAGGTAATTTTATGTACTTTATTACCTTTATCGATGATTATTCAAGATACAGGTATATGTATCTAATGAGATACAAGTTTGAAGCATTTGAAATGTTCAAACAATTTAGACATGAAGTAGAGAAATAGCTCGGTAGAAGTATCAAGACACTTCGATTAGATCGAGGTGGTGAATACTTAAACGAGGAATTTCTAAGTTATCTTAGGGATAATGAGATTGTATCCTAGTGGACTCCACCTTACACACCATAATATAATGGTGTGGTTGAAAGGAGAAACCAAACATTGTTAGATTTGGTAAGGTCAATGATATGCTTAGCAAATCTACCGAAATTCTTTTAGGGTCATGCACTCAAGACTGCTATTTATATGATAAATAGAGTCCCTTCAAAAGTAGCTGATCTTACTCTATATGAGATATGGACTAATAAAAAGCCCTATCATTTGCATATGAAAGTTTGGGGTTATATGGCTTACATGAAGCGGATTCATTCAAATAAGCTTGAAGCAAAATCTGATAAATGTCTATTTATAGGTTATCCTAAGGAAACAATTGAATATTAGTTCTATAATGCTTTAGAGCAAAAGGTTTTTATCTTAAAGCATGTTTTCTTTTTAGAGAAAGAGTTTCTTCTAAGAGAAGATAGTGGGAGCAGAATTGAACTTGATGAAGTTCATAATGCTCAAATAAACACAGATCAACTACCTGAACCTGAAATTGCTGTTCACAGAGATAAGACAACAGTTTAACCTTCTAACACACAAAATGTTCATAGTTCAAGTAGGATATGCAATGTTCCAAAGAGATATGGATTTTTCGTAAGTGAACAAAATGACATATTGCTCATATAGAACGATGAGCCTATAACCTATGAAAAGGCTCTGAAGAGTTCAAAATATAAAAAATGGCATTAAGCCATAAAGTCTAAAATGGATTCCATGTTTGAAAACCAAGTATGGACTTTGGTTAACCCATCCAAAGGGTTAAAACCTATAAGGTGCAAGTGGATTTTCAAGAAGAAAATTGACATGGATGGTAATGTGATTACCTATAAAGCGAGGCTAGTTACTAAAGGATATCATCAATGACGGAGTCAGAGTATACTGTAGCTACGAAAGTAGCAAAAGAAGCTATTTGGATCAACAAATTCGTTATGGAACTTGGAGTGGTTATGAGCATTATAAACTCGATAATATTGTACTGTGAGAACAATGAAGCTATTGCTCAAGCCAAGGAACTAAGGTCTCATCATAGGTCCAAGCACGTACTCAGGAGATATCAGCTGATCAGGGAGATAATTGAAAGAGGTGATGTGAAGATAGAGAGAGTGCCCACAGATCAGAACATCATTGATCCTTTGATTAAGTCATTTCATCAAAAGAAATTTGATTCTAGTGTACTCGCCTACAGTATTAGATACAAAAGCGATTGAATTTAGTGCAAGTGGGAGATTGTTAGAGTAGTGCTCTAAAAGCAATCACCTTTAACTCTTTTTTACAAACTTTATTTTGATTAATAAAGTGAAAGGCATTTTTCATTAATTTGATATTCGTTTATATATGAATTGATGTCGATCTTAAATTGAATTAATGAAGTCCATGATACAAAATATAGCATGAAGGAAATTGTGATGAGATAAAGATAATGAGATTCCTATCATATGCAATTATGTTAGTATCTAAATAATCCCTAGTCATAAGATTAATAAGACAGGACATTATTAATCCAGATAAACTGGCATATGTTATACTCCTTGATTTGATTAAGCAGTGGATCTCACAAACTATAAGCATAAGATGTTTAGAGTTAACATGTGGATGCTTACTAAGAGTATTAAGTACATTGGATGACCCGTTATGAGATTATCATATGGATGACCTATCAAATGTTAATGATTAATCCCATCATAGTAATGGTGCAAATATTCTTAAACTTAAGGTACTCAAGGATATCTTAGATACTAATCCTATTCTTTGACATCATTCCTTGTTGCCTCAAGATGAAGTCACTTATAGGTTGGTGATTGGGTACAGCTATTGGTATTTAAAGGTAATTAGATAGTCAATAAAGAATTCACCACTCCTGATAGAAGGAGATGATACCGATGACCTCTTGTCGGGGTCATTACTCAAGAGTCTCTGGCAAGCAGTTATGTGTCATGAAAAAAGTATTCAATGACATTGAGTAATAAGATCCCAGGATAAGAACTAACATCACTTGGATTAGATGTGACGTAGTCAGTCTAGTATAAGTTGACACATAGCCTATACTTCGAACCAAGTAGGGTATAGTATGGTGAAAGGAAGAATTGCTCAGTAATTATCTGTGGAAAGGTTCGTAAGTCAGAGAATTAACTATCGAAGAGTTCGTGTATTAATCCACTAATATTTCGGTAAATTGGCATCATGAAACCTTTCATGATTTTCTTGAATTGAGAGTTAATTCAAGTGGCATGAAACCATCCATGATTTGCTTGGATTAAAAGTTAATTTAGATGTCCAAAATAATCAGGAACTTAAGGGTCACACCTATAAAAAATCGGATGAAAAATAAAGTGTGTATGACTACTTTTAAGTAGAACTCATTAAGTTTGGTGTTCTAACCATCCTTACACACTGCTTCTTCTTCCTCTTTGCGAGGGTTTGGTCCCAAACAAGGAGAAGAATAAAGAAAGGAGGAGAACAAAAGGTACAAATGTTTAAATTTCATGTTCTTATGGCCTGTCTATACATGCATGTGTGTTTCTAGATTTTTAGGGTTGTCACATGGTCTGAATTTATATTCTGACACATCCACTGCATTGTCATGCAAATGATGCATGTATACATGGAAATCTTGACAATAATTAGGTTGAATATTAAGGCCTAATAGTTGGGTTAGAACTTATGGTAGCTCTTAGAGCTAAAAAAAGTTCACATCATAAGAGATTGTCAACTAGTAATATGATAGGTGATAAGGGAATATGAATGTGTAAGTTTGACTTTGTCTGTTCAGTTATTAGAATTATTAGACAAAGTAGAATTCCAACATATTGTTTGAGGAGAAAATTGGGACACAAATGAACTTTCTTAAATCACATATAGTTTAAGAATGTCTAAGGAGTTCGTTCATAAATGTGTTGATATACAAAAAAATCTCATCTATCTATCTATAAAAAGGGGATTTCCCTAGGAGTTTTTAACATTGATAAAGAAGTCCTCAAGATTGGAGCGAGAAAATCAAGAATTTTTTAGAGAACCCCTATAAGAAGGTGCCTGTCATAATTAAACTACAAGCTCTCAACTTTTTATTGACTTAAGAAGTATTATTTCGACAAGGCAGTGATGGACTTGTTTTAACTCACTTAGGATACCAGAGGCATTAATAGTAATAAGATAAGTTTATAAGGGGTTATGTAGAGCATATTAATCTAGTATGAAGATGAGGTGGCTTATAAAACATCATGGTTACTACTAGCCTTTAACATTGAAGGATTGTATATCCTATACCAAAGGCTATCAACAATGTCAAAAATATATAATTAATTCTTATCTTTGATTTACACTATATAATTAAGTCATAGCCTTTTATAGGTTAGGCCATTGATCTTATTAGGAAAATATACCTATTAAAGGTCATAATTTCATTGCTAATAGCCTTCAACATTGAAGGATTATATATCCTATATCAAAGGTTATCAATAATGCCAAAATATATAATTAATTCTTATCTTTTATTTACACTATATAATTAAGTCATAGCCTTTTATAGGTTAGGCCATTGATCTTATTAGGAAAATATAACTATTATAGGTTATAATTTCATTATATTAGCAATGAATTATTTTACTAAATAGTCAGTGGCTTATCCTATGAAGAAGTTTAAATAAACAAACATAGTGAATTTCATTAAGGACATATTATTTATTAATTTTGGATTTTACAATCAATAATAGATGACCAAGGAACTATGTTTACTAGTTAGGAAGTTAAAGATTTTGCTATAGACTATGACATACAATTGCTGAATTTGACTCCTTACTATGCTTAGGCTAATGGCCAAGCTAAATCATTAAATAAAGTAGTTATTAAATCTTGGAAAACATAATAAAGGAGAATCTCATAGGTTGGCATAAGATTTTGTTTGAGACCTTATGGGTATAACAAACTTTTAAGTTCACTGCTACAAGAGTCAGCTCTTTCACTCTAACTTATGGTAATAATGTTATTCTCCCTACAGAGTAGTGATCCCATCTTTAAGAGTGGCTAAGTATAATGATTTGAAGACACTGAAATATTTAGATGCAATGGTGATGGAATTAGAAGATTTAGATAAAATTTGTCTTCAAACCTTAAATAACATGATTGCATAAAAAAAGAAGGTGGAAAATTCTACAACTAAAGAATTCATAAATGGCAATTTCAAGAAAGGTACATAGTATGGAAGTTGATTTACCACCTAGAATGAAAGATAGATAATGGGGAAAGTGGTCCCCTAATTGGGAGGGGCCATTTCAAATTTATATGGTTTTGAAAAGTAATGCCTATCGATTATCTAGCTTAGAAGGTGAACTTCACAAACGTTTCATTAATGGAAAATATTTGAGCCAATTAATGGCTAACAAATTGTTTGTAAAATGTAAAGAAGTTCAAATTTGATCCAAATCAAAAGAATGGATGTCACCTCATTGTTTAATATTAAGAACTAGATCCTTCCTTTTAGAAAATCAGTGATTTTCCTTACTACTTAGCTATCTACTTGACCTCATTGAATTCCTAGTTAAGCCACTTATCATTTTACTCTAGAGTATCTTGTTTGACTCTAATCATTTTAATGACTCTTTCATGCTCAACAACCTGATCCTCTAAAGAGGTGAATTCATTATTTAGCTTGTGAATTTGCGCTAGGAGGTTTTTACCTTTAGCCTCTTCCATATCATAATCTATTTGGCAATTTTTTAGTGGCTTAGTTTTTTGGAGTAGACAACTTGGTTATGATCAAACTTCGCAAAAGAAGAGAAATCCCTTCTAGTTTTACTCATAAATTCTCTAATAGAAAACTACTAGGTTATATAACTAAAGTAGGAAAATATGCTTTGGAATGAGTTGTGCTAAATTTTAGTCAAAAATTGGAGTTCTTATTGCATTGTAAGCTTTAAAGACTCCTTAACTCATGTCAGCTCAATATAACTAACTGTTTGCACAACACTAACGGGATTGAAAAGAGAAATGTCTAAGAAGCTTAGATCAAAGACTTCTTTTGAGGATGTTGTTGCTATCCAAACATTTCCCACTTAAAAAATGTGGAATAATTTATCAAGATTTTGGAGGATTATAGTAAAGAATAAAAGGAATTCCTCATTTACCTTTAGAAAGTGACTTCAGTGGTCTTTCACTTAGTAGAAATTCTAACTCTTCCATATTCTAATTCATAGGAAAGGGTAGGAGATGGTAGGTTTGATGTCAGACCATTCATAAAAGAAAATCAAAAATATGAATTCATGGTGGGAATAAAGTAAAATAAATTAGAAAAGTGAGATACCTTCACTAAATTAAAAAAGTTAGTGGAAGAAGTCTCTTTTATATGGGCGGTGTCCCCAATAATAGGTTTTGTAATTTCAGTTTCTTTAAGTAGCTTATTAGTTAAACGAGTTAACTTTCTAATAGATATCTTAGGAATTGGTGTCTTGGCCTTCTCAGAGCTCAACGAAAATGGAGACGTCTTTTTAAATTTCCTTTTAATCATAAGGTTCACAGCTGTTATTGCTGCCTTTAGTATCTAGAATTTTGAAATCTATAACAGCAAAATTTAATGGTAAAAATAAAAAAGTATATAATATTTAGCTAAAAGGAGTTCCTTTGAGGATGGAAAAACTTAACAAGGAACTAAATTTTGATAGCATTTTTTCCACCAAAGGTGGTAAGTTTTTGTATTAGCAACATTTGTGACAAGTATTTTACACTTTAAAATATGATAACGTTCAAAGATTTTTTGAAGGAATTTATTGTTAATAGCACTTGTTTCAAGGGGAACTCTTATTGGTTAGTTTAAAAGATAGAAAATAAGGGGAATTCCTAAAGAAATTCTAGGATGTCGGCTTCAGAAGTAACTTAGATATACCTCAAAGCCTAAGGTCATAATGGAAGCATAAGGTTTCAGACCCTTGTCACCATGCACTATGAAAACCCTTTAATTGGTGTAAGCAAGGAAGAGTCTTTGGTAAACATTCAAATAAGAAGATTCAGAAGTCTTGAAATTTTCAGCCAATAAGGCCTTTCAAAAAATTCCTCAAAAGGGTTGAGCTGGTTTATTGACCTAGACTTCAAAGATAGAAAAAACTAAAGATATCCTTAATAGATTTGCTTTATAAACTCACATTATGACAAAGGCCAAGAAATTCTAATAAATTGGGGTGCATAGAAGGAAGTCCTTTTTCCCTATACTCTGGAAAGTAGGTTAGTGTCCAAAGTTGAGCAAACCATATGAACAAATTAAGCCTTTAAAGAGGGAGATTAGATAGACACCTCCCTAAGTTCCTATAATGGAATCATAGGAATACAAAACCTAGGGCAAAAAATTTACCAAAGGCTACTATTTTATAAAAAGGGAGGAATTCCAAAATTGGTTTATTATTTACAAGAAAAAAAAATCTATTCAATAGAACCCAAATAAACTTAATATTTTCCTCTTCAGAAATGGGATTCCTAGATAAAGTGTAACTATTAATTACCCTAAAGTAAAAAGAACATTTAAAGGAACTAAGGTCCAAACAAGAAGTTTCCTCAACTAAACACAAGAAATCCTCCCCAATAATAGATAAACCAATCAGAAAGAAAATATCTTTGGGTGAAATAGAGGCATTTCTGAAAGAAAAGATAAAGGAATTACATGAGGGACTTCATAATTTCAAGACAACATATATGAAATTATATTGATATTCTAATTAGTTCCTAGAAAAAGCTATTAATTAGGGAAGTCTTTGCCTCTTCCAAGTAGAATGGTAAAAAGCGTATAACATGTATATCCATTTAATTCAATTATCCATACTTTTTTAGCCATGGTTTCAGAGTCTAGAGAAATGTTCAATTTACTCACCTCTCGCAAATAAGGGAGAGATATGATAGGAGATCCAGCTAACGAAGGGAATCTAATGGTTAAAGGTAATCCTTGCTTATGATCAAAATGTGGAATTCCTCCTAACATGCTAGAAGAAGGAAGTGTTGACGACAAAATTAAAAGAAAATTTTAAAAAGGTGATTTACGGTTTAACTAGTTTCCTACCTTATTCTGACGAATGGTGGTGGAGGTTTGTTAAAATAGAAACTACCTTAAGTTTTATAGCAAGTATAAAGAATAAAGTTAGGAAACTAATAGAATTTTTAAATTAAGTATAAAGAGAAGTCTAGGGCGAACATCTGTAATGTGCTATTAAACAGAGTCAATAGAGGAGGAAGAAGTTGCATAAGGTATGGAAGCTATAGTATAAGGAAAGTTCATTTAGTTTTAGGGGAATTCACTAGGAAGAGAAGGAAAAAATACTAGTGTTAATGGAAAAGACGGAGACTACTTGGAGTTTAAGATATAAAATGGAGTAGAGCGAGAGGAATTTATAGTAAAACAGGCAAACCTTAGAGGAGCAATAGAAATTTGAAATTTAAATGTATTGGATCTATTAGCTTTTGTAATAGATGGGGGGTTAGGAGTTTGAAACACATAAGTATCTTGATATAATCTTTGCAACCAACGCTAAGGATTTTGATAGGTTGCCAAACTACCAAAAATAAAAATGTATTTCTAATTCTCCAAAAACTTGGTAACTAGTGGTGAATCGGGTCTAATCTGCAAGAAATTAATGCAGAGTTACTCAAATGATCAGAAAATAACAGATTAAAGAATTGATATTGCAGGAGATGTAAATAAAAATAAAAGCAATGCAGAAAGTTAAAGGAGAGCTATAGTGACGATACCATATGAGTATGTTGTATTGGCACAAAATAGGTCTGGACAGAAAATAACAAAATAAAATGAGATTAAAAAACAATGCATAAAGACCTAGCCAAGATACTCTTCAATTCATCCTGGAAATTGACCATAGACATCATAAGATAAATTAGACAATTCAGATAGACAAAGTTATAGCCAAAGGTGACGCACTCATTAACCAATCTTTTCTTAATTTGTTAATAACTCCGGGAAACGCCCTGATAAGTTACTTCCCTAATCTAAAGACAATCCTTAGGAAACTCCCTGACAAGATCAATCTCTAATTGCATTAAGAATAAAAAAGACCCTTGTCCTAACCAATAAATTCGGAAACATCATAATCTATTAAGTTAGATTATTTAATTCCATCAATTTTACCACCAACATACATCGTTCGCAAGATAAAACCAATTTGCTACTTTGATAGAATAATATCCACGACAATACTATCCTATTCAGCAATTTATCACTTAATCAATCACACAACTTGTGACATTGCATAATAAACTAAGCAATAATAAATCTAGTTTAAGAATGGAAATTAAATAAATAACTGAATTGCATAAATAAATAAAAATATAGACTCACAAATTATCCATGGATGAATATCCAAGCACCCTGACTAGAAAAAAGTTTAGTTGTTCATAGCTAATATGAGAACACAGGATACCATAAAGTTCATCTTATCTTCACAGCAAAATAAAATAAAGGCTGTAATAACAATGATGGTTGGTGGCTGAATCCTAAAAACAGTAGAAGGAAGAGATCTGATCTTCTTCTACCAAAAGGTATTTATATCCTCTCTAATTCATAACCTAGCCAAAATTAGAAGAGATTTCCTAATTAATCTTTAAGTAGGACTCTTCATTCTGGCTTCCCATCTTGTATTCCGTGTCTCCAACAAAGATCCAGCCCAAAATAGATGGTAATTGAACTTAAAACCTTGTCCATAAATTCTACTCAGTTCTTACCCGATACGATATGGTCATATCATATCTACCTTCAACATGTTCTGCACTACACATCAATTGTCCAATACGGCATGGTCATGTCGTATCTGTATCCGGCATGTAGCTTCTCCAAAACAACCCAAATCTCCTGTATTACTACTTAAATCCCCACTTTGATCTCCTACACACATAACAAACACAAAAGCATATAAGAACACATAAATAATAAACAAACACATGCAAAATGAATGCAAACTATCCTAAAAACCATGCATGAAATGCAACCTATCAAACAACCCCACACTTAAACAATACTTGTCCTTAAGTATTCAATCCATTCAAAACCTTAAGGTTTCCATCCTCTTATCACCATTCTTTCTCCCATACCCAACACTTCCTAAGCCAACAAATATAATCATAGAATCAAATAAACAAAGCATGACCGATTGATATCTTAATTAATTAGGAATGTTAACCACTTTGACATTACCCTATAGAAAGCAATAACACCCACACCCTCTCCGATTTCACTTGTAAAATTTTCAAGTGTAGTGTTTCTCTCAAAATTAATGCATAGCAGTCCTTTCCATAATCCTAACATAGAGTCTAATCTCTACCACTAGCTAGGATTTAAAAACCCACATCGATCAACTAGGTTTTTTAAAGGCTTGTAATGTGGCTATGGGGTTTAACAAAGAAAGAAAAACCAAGAGGAGCAAAGTATGTACCAGGTAACACATATCTCATATGACACATATGGCCATAGAATTTATCACAAGTTGGTCGAACCATTCCTTCCTATTTAATAATCATTCTCCATAAATTCATTCATCAAGGTGTTTCTCATAAATCATGGCTTAGTAAGTTTTAACATTAATTTAAAGTTCAAAGCATCAAACTCGCTTTTAAAATTATTTCGGGGAAAGAAAACATTATTGAATCTGAATTTTTTTCGACCTTGTTTTCTCCTCCCCCGAATTGTTTTCTAACTCTCAAGCCTAACACCATGCAATAACTAGGAGCATGATGTAAACATTATACACATGAAAGATATGATTTAACAAAATAAATACACGTTACTTGGCAATTCCTCTTAGTTGGGTGTCAAATTCTGGGGCTAAAGAAGAAAAAGGATAGTGTTTATTGGGTTTTTTAACATAAGGACAAAGAAAGGTCTTAGGCTCAAATGGGGACAACAAGGGATAATTCACTTGGTGGGATACTCAAAGAAATTGGATAGCAAAGAGTTACAAAAACAATGTCTTAGTTTCATCTCGATGTACTAAATGTGGCTTTGATAGGAACTCAAATGTCAAATTCTGGCAGGGAACACACTATACAAGCACACACAAAAGAAATATAGAGTATATGTAATGTTGTACTCCCTCTTAAGCGGCTCAAAAATCTCACGGTTAATTTTGTGTGGGTGTATGTTATTACTCCTATAAGGTGTATTTTGCCGAGGGCCTATTTGCTTCTAAGTGTATTAGTTAGTTCAAGTTATATTAGGATGGAAGTCAAAATAGATCAACTAAGCTAAAAACACTTAAAGAGTCGAACTTCAAGACAAGACTATTTAAAGTGGGATTTACTCTATTATGCCTGTTAATTGATGCATCAACATTCAAAAATGACAATAAACAAACTAACAGGTGCAACTAGTTACCATATGACAATGTCATATTAGCAAGTAGACCCATGCAAAGCAAAGGAAACAGTACATGTAGAAAAGACAAAATGCAATTGCAACCAACATAACATCACGACACGCGAATGTCTTATGACAACCCAACATGAAAAATCACAGTTGGTGCGTGTTCAGTACTCCAAAGTCCATCCTCCTATTCAATCAATTGAAATTAGCCACCTACTGTAGCCTTCACCAATTTCATCCTACAAAGAGAAGCAAAATCTAGTGGCTGGGCTGGTCGGGCCACTGTTAATCGGTTATGTCTAGTGGGATCAAAACTGCATAAGGTAATGGTCATTTTTGTTATGAGCTGTCCTAAAATCAAAGGGTGTGAATTGCAGCTCACAATGTGTTTGATTTAGGGCATAAAAATATCCTAGATTAACTTTATAATTGCGTTCAACACAAAAAATCAAAAATAATTTTTCTAGGGACAAAATATGAGAGTTTTGCAGTTTGCCCGAAAAGTTATAAACCGAAAACCTATGAAACAAGCGATATACTGGGTCATGCAAAGTAGTGGCTTTGGAAGTGGATGCGTTTTATGACTCAGTATCGGCAAACAAAGCACCATAGACTAAAATCTCATCAAACACATCTGGGTATTCTAAAAATGCATTAACATAATCAGGAAATTCGATGCTCATTTTGTTTTCAAATCCTAGTGCAACATTGAAGTCATCTAAGCTCACGTTAAAATGTTGCTGCAGTAGACGAAAACACATTGTATCTAGACAAGCAGTATCCTTACTGACATGACCTTTAAACTGAAAAGAGGAAAAAAGTATCCTTACTACATTAATTCCATCCAATTCAAAGAACACTTAGAAACCAAAAGTATGAATGAGCCGATGAAATTGAGATTCTAACCCAAACGTATTTAAAACAGTTGGAGGAACATACCTTACATCACAAATCGGTCGCTTCATAACTATTTTCAACACATGAATGTCCTTCCGGCTAGTGAACCCAAGGTTTTCTCTTGCATCTGGGCTCCACCTTGGGAGTGTGCCCTATGACAGCGAGGAATTTCCTCTATTTTGACGTCGTCAGTAGCTTCAGGAGAAGGGTTTGCATCTGCCTCCGAGTCCACCATGGGTGTGGGTTCAATGGGTGCTTCGTGAATTTTAGAAATGGTTAGGTCGGAACAATGAATCCGTGTAGAACAGCAAGGAGCTTCTTGAAACGATGAAGGGACATCTAATGGGTTAGAGGAATGTGCAACAGTGTCATGGCAAGGGGTATGTTCAACTGGGTTATCTCCCAATGGGTTGCCATGAGTATATAGGATCTCCCTCTAGAAGCTTGGATTTTTGTGTGAGCCATTCGTTTGGGTGTTGAAGAGAAGGGGACCAAAATTATGGGAGGTGAGGTTGAAGGAATGTCGGTGAAAAGGAAAGAGTGGGTAGCTGGGAAGATTAAATAAGCAGCAGGTCAAAGGGTGCCGGCATTTGGTTGGGTTGTATCCCTTATTTACGAGACTGCCATGGACTTCCCTCTTTAGTTTTAACAATTGTGTACCCCACACTTGAACTTTTCACTATGTGTAAAAAAAATTGAACCCCATTGTTATGCGAATACAGGCATACGACATGCTCATGTCATATACCTTCTTTTAACCACTGGCAGTAATGCACTGTCACATACACATCAATTCCAAACCAATTTTTTTTAAAGCACTAAGCATAGAATCAAAAATTGAAATAAATCAAATAACACAAAATAAAAATCGAAGCCTAACATCTAAAATTCCTTGGATTGCCTCCCAAGTAGTAGCTTTGTTTAACATCTTTGGCTCGACGGGGGCCACGCCTAGTTGTAATCGGGTTTACTTATGTAATGTACCTCAACTAATCGTGGCTCAAATCTTTCATTGAAGGGTTTCAATCTATGTCTATTGACTTTAAAATTTTTTGAAATATCCATGCTTTGACTGTCAACGGCACCATTATCATAAACTTTTGCAATAACAAATGGGTCAACCCACTTAGAATGTAACTTACCTCCAAAAAGTTTAAGAGTATAGCCAAAGAGATGTACCTTTTGACCGATTTTAAACCTCTTTTCAGTAATCTTTTTGTCATGAAATGCCTTGGTTTTGGCTTTGTAAATCATGGCATTCTCATAAGCGTTGTTGTGGATTTCCTTAAGTTTTTGGAGTTGAAGCTTACGTTGTTGCCCTGCCTCATTATAACTTATGTTGCACATTTTCAACATCCAGAACGGGCGATGTTCTATTTCCACGGGCAAGTGACATGTCCTGCCATAGACTAGTCGATAGGGTGACATGTTTAATGGTGTCTTGTAAGCAGTTAAATATGCCCACAACGCATCCTTAAGACTTGCACTCCAATCCTTGCGTGAGGGGTTCACAGTTTTCTCCAAGATGCTCTTGATCTCCTTATTGGACAACTCAACTTGCCCATTTGTTTATGGGTGATAAGCGGTTGACGCCCTATGGGTGATGCCATATTTCTTGAACAATGCTTCCAAAATCCGGTTGCTAAAGTGAGCTCCACGATCACTAATGATAGCTTTCGGTGTGATAAACTTAACAAAAATATTAGCTTTCACAAAATCGACAACCACTTTAGCATTGTTAATACATGTGGCTTTCGCCTCAACCCATTTTGAAACATAATCAACAGCAAGTAAAATATATTGATTACCAAAAGATGATGGAAAAGGTCCCATAAAATCAATGCCCCAAATATCAAAAATTTCACAAACTGTAATGGGTGTTTGTGGCATCTCATTTCTGCGACCAATATTACCTATAAATTGGCATCTATCGCATACTTTGCAAAAGGCATATGATTCTCTAAATAAATCAGGCCAATAAAATCTAGATTCGAGTACCTTTCCTGTTGTTCTTTGTGCTCCAAAGTGGCCACCACAAGCTGACGAATGATAGAATTGGAGGATGGAAGGAATCTCTTCCTCGGGTAGACATCACCTTATGATTTGATCTGAGCACATCTTCTACAAATATGGGTCATCCCAGATGTAATACTTGGCCTCACTCTTCAGTTTATGTCGCTGTGCCCTTGTATAATCCTCTGGAAATTTGTGTTCTGTCAAAAAATTGACCAAGTCTACAAACCACGGGTTACGACATGCCCATGTCGTATCGACCCAAAATAGTTGTTCATTGGGAAATTCACCTGAAACAACTTCTCTAGACTGGGAATCCGTGTTTATTTGACTTAGATAGTCAGTTATAAGATTCTCAGCTCCCTTCTTGTAATTGAAATCTTGGAGCAACAATACCTATCAAATCAACCTAGGCTTTGCATCTTTTTTGCTCATCAAATATTTCAAAGCCGTGTGATCTGAAATAATAATCGCTTTAGTTTGCATTAAATAGGGTCTGAATTTTTCCAAGGAAAACACCAAAGTGAAGAGCTCCTTTTCAGTGGTTGTGCAGTTCTTTTGAGCTTCATCTAAGGTTCTTGATGTATAGTAAATTACATGTGGATTGCATCCCACTCTTTGTCCAAGAACAGCTCCAACGGCGTAATTACTTGCATCACACATTATTTCGAATGGTAAATCCCAGTTTGGAGCCTTGATTATGGCTGCTAAAACCAACCTCTCCTTCAATTTGTCAAACGCACCATGACATACATCGCCAAACACAAATTCGGAATCTTTTTGTAGAAGACAACTCAAAGTGTGAGCTATCTTTGCAAAATCTTTAATGAACCGCCGATAAAAACCTGCATGGCCAAGAAAAGAACGAACTTCCTACACACTCATAGGGTAAGGTAAAGATCCAATAACATCTACTTTGGCCTTATCAACTTCAATCCCCTTAGAAGAAACTACATGTCCTAGGATGATTCCTTGACTAACCATGAAATGGCATTTTTCATAATTCAACACTAAGTTAGTTTCAATGCAACGTTTCAAAATTTTCTCTAAATTCTCTAGACAAGATGCAAAGGAATCACTATATACAGTAAAATCATCCATAAAGACCTCAATTATTTTCTCAACAAAGTCGGAAAAAATACTTACCATACACCTTTGGAATGTCATCGGCGCATTGCAGAGTCTGAATGGCATGCACTTATATGCAAAGGTACCAAAGGGGCATGTGAAAGTTGTCTTTTCTTAGTCCTCGGGTGAAACAGGAATTTAATGGAACTCGGAATATCCATCCAGATAGCAATAATGGGTGCGACCCGTAAGTCTCTCCAACATTTGATCGATGAATGGCAAAGGGAAGTGATCTTTGCGTGTTACAGAGCTCAGCTTCCTGTAGTCGATGCAAACTCGCCACTCATTATGAACGCGTGTCGGAACCAACTCCCCTTTGTCATTTCTAACCACTGTAATGCCTGATTTCTTTGGAACAACCTGGGTTAGGCTGACTCATTTGCTATCTGAAATAGCATATGTCATATCTACATCAAGTAACTTAAGAATCTCTTTTTCCACGATTTCCATCATCGAAGGATTTAACCGACGTTGTGGCTGTCTACTCGGTTTGTAATCATCCTCAAGAAGTATCCGGTGCATACATATTGTTGGATTTATACCTTTGATGTCAGCAATAATCCATCCCATAGCTTCCTTGTGATCTCGAAGTACCTGGATCAAATATTCTTCCTCCACCTTACTCAACTCATTTGAAATAATTACTAGAAGTGTGTCTCCAGCACCCAAAAATGGGTATTTAAGGTGAGAGGGCAGTGGCTTAAGCTCCAGATTTGGTGGTTTCACTACAGATGGAAAAATTCGATTTCTGGTAGATACCACATGGTCATGTCATATCGGCTCCAGTGAACTGTTCAACATTATTTCTTCCATCTGCATTTGGTTTCCATCCGGATCATTTACTGCATGAAACAAAAGATCTGTTAACACTCAATTTTCATCCCAGTTTGCTAACTTTGGAGCCATCAAGTCTTCAGTCAAGGCTACCTGCAAGGCATCACAACTACAAAACTTTAAAAATTTATCAACAAGGGGGTCAACACTAAAGCAGATGCATAATCACTTCAATGCTTTATTGCTTTATTGATATCAAATTTAATCATAGCACCATCAAATTCCATTGTCATGGTTCCAACATGCATTTCTATTTTTGTTCTAGATGTGTTAAAAAATGGACATCCTAGTAAAATCATGCCGAAATTTCTAGTATTCCTATCATCCATATTTAACACATAAAAATCAGCCGAAAATACTAATCCATCAACTTGAACCAAGACGTCCTCTAACACCCCTTCTGGAAAGACACTTGATCTATTTGCTAAGGATAAGACAACCCCATTTTGTTTCAAAGGACCCATATTCAAAGAAGTGTAAATAGATAACGGCATTAAATTAATTGAAGCTCCTAAATCGCACATAGCTTGCTCAATGCCTACATTACCTATTTTGCATGAGATAGCAAACATACCTAGGTCACGCTCCTTAATGGGTAGTTTACCTTGTAACACTACCAAGACTGATTCTCCCATGAGCACCCTCTCGTTAGCATGCACCTTATTCATTCCTGTGCATAACTCTTTCAAAAATTTACAATACCTGGGTACATGCTTGATAGCAATCAACAAGGGGATATTGATTTCAACCTTCTTCAAAGTCTCAAACACCTTCATATCATCAGTGGTCTTCTTCTTCTTTGCCAATCTATGAGGGAAAGGTGATTTCTCATGGCTAGGCTGCATGAACTCGATGTTTGGGGCTGTTTTTCTGTCTCTGTCAATACGACATGATCATGTCGTATCGCCTATTTAGGGCCTGGTGCCTCGAATTCCTTCCCACTTCGAAGTGTGATAGCACTAACATTATACCCTGGGTTTACCTCTAGTTGGGAGGGTAATCTACCCTAATTTTCCATCCTTGTCATCGCGGATGTAACATCCCGTTACCTATGGGAGGTTAGAATAGTAAATATGAGTGATAAATGAAAGCTTAGAGATGCATTTTATGTTCATGCACAATATGACATGCTCATACAAGTGAATAGTGAACTTTTCTGCACATGAATTTAAGTGTACATGCATTCAGGAATAATTTCGGGTATAATTAGAACAAATTGTGAATTTTTGAGAATTTTGAATGTTTCTGCATTGAATATTTTATTGGTTAGTAGAATTATGAGATTTATAAATCTTGGTGAACTTAGGATTTATTTTGTGATTTATAAAATATTATGGAAAATAGGAAGAAGAAGAGAAGAAATCAAATGAAGATTTGGAGATAGTTGGATTGTAAAGATAAGGGTTAAATGGAGTTGGTTCAAACGAAACTAAGTTAGAACTTAGACCTTAGGAAAGCGACATATGTAAAGTTGCTTTTATTATGTGTCAGAAGAAAGTTTGAGTAATCCGAGAGTTAAAAAGGGGATTGGTACTTTTCCTAAGTCCTTTCCCTATTATCATCTTCTCCAAATTTCTTCCCATCTACAAAGTTTTCCATCAAACTCCTTCTGAGAGTTAACTCTGATTGTTCATTTCCCTCACCATTTTGTTTACTCCTATAATGCTCCTTCTACCTTAAGAAAACCCAAAAGTGGTTAGTGTTAATAAAAGAGTATGAAAGTTCGCATGCAATTAAGGTTTTGGAGATAATTGAAGATCTTGGAGTTTCAACAAAAAGGTAGTGAATAAATTCTTTAGTATTGGAGATTTTGGAAATAAATCTAATGAGTTATTGTCATATGCATGAGAATGTCATTTACATATCAATATATTTTGAAAACTGTGATAAGGGGATGAAAAATTAGGGATATGGTGTTATTTGGGTTTTGATGGATTATTAGTACTTAGGTGTTGTGAAATGGTTCTTAGAGTTGAAATAGAAATAAAATAATGTATAAGATTAGTGTAGAGAGTTAGATATGGAAAGGTGACATGCTCTGTTTCTTCATTGAGCATGTATGAATATATATGTCTTAATATGAGAGTTGATTTAGACGAAGAGATGTTCAAGAAACAGGTTTTTGAATTGAGGAGTATAGATAGTATCGTCTATGATGACGTCATATCATCTTAAGTTAACTTTCTGCTTCTTCTACTGTTGATCGAAATATCTCCCTCTGTGCTGTATTGTTTGCTCCATTTTTTACCCTCCAGATGATAGAATTTGTTTTCAAGGTCTTCATGAAAGTTGTAGATCTTGAAGTTCTCTTTCAAACCATACAAATAACATACAAATCCGATATCTGTAGGGAAAGTTAAAACAAATTTTCCACTACGTCTATCTTCTGTTTAGACCTTCTGCGTCTATCTTCTGTTTAGACCTTCTATGTCTATGTTTTAATTTTATCGTCTACTTTGACCTCTATCTTTTGTTTAGACCTTCTACGTCTATGTTTAACTTTTATCGTCTAGTTTGACCTCTATCTTCTGTTTAGACCTTCTACATCTATGTTTGACTTTTATCGTCTACTTTGACCTCTATCTTTTGTTTAGACCTTCTGCGTCTATCTTCTGTTTAGACCTTCTGCGTCTATGTTTGACTTTTACCGTCTATTTTGACCTCTATCTTCTGTTTAGACCTTCTGCGTCTATCTTTTGTTTAGACCTTCTACGTCTATGTTTGACTTCCGTCTACGTTGACCTATATCTTCTGTTTAGACCTTCTACGTCTATCTTATTATTAGTCTACTTTTCGCTTCGTCTACTTTTCACTTATATGAACATAACTTCTTCTCTAGACCTCCAAATGATCTGATTTTTGAACTAATAGATTCCTGACGCAACGTTCTATCCCTCCACAAACCTTTGTAGCATTCTGAAATGAATTGAGAAATATTGACCACATCAAAGTGTGGAATCTGTTGGAACAGTGAAATAAGATTTTCTTCCTGAACACCTTTGGTATTTTGATTATATCTAGATCTATAAGATTCCAAATGAGACGATTTTTAATTTGGAGTAAACTAGAGATATAGGCTTATAAATTGTCTTAAGAAGTATAATTTTTTTTCGTTCTCTAAGATATTGAATTTCTGGATGGGAGTTGTACGTAGTACACTGTTTTTGATTGTGAACAACCCGATAATGTTGGAGGTATATCTTCCAAATTTCTGAACCAAATTAAGTTATCTTGGTGTCAATGGAAAGATAAGACATAGAGGAACACTTTTCTAGAATATAGTATGAAAAATTACTTCAGTTTCGCTTCCAAATTAAAATGTGAACAATAGACCCGAAAGTGTGACTTGGAAAAATCTGAAGTGAGTCAATAAGAAATGAATTGATATTCTAATGGTCTTAGTGAGGTATAAACCTAAGTATAAATTGTACTTAGATGAGAGTTAATATTAAAATGATATTTTGTGAATGAAATTGATGAGAAGATACCCGGGGTTGTCATAAACATGCATTGTACATAATTCATTTCATACATGTACATTATTAAACACTCATAATTTTGCAAATTGTGATATATATGTATGGTGTTTGATATAGAGGAGCAATTGGAACGTCAACCTCCAGACGTTGCCGGAACTTCCAGGAATTAGCTTCAGGAGCAATTTGTGAGTAACCTAGATGATTTCTCTCAATTATTGTTTGCTTAAGTTATGTTGTGAATGATAAATGAATGTGAAATGAATGTGTTTGATTCTGGATTCCGGACAGAAGGTCCAATGAATGTGAATGAGGATTGAGATATTGAAGTGATACTTGTACGTGAATGTGAAGACCTACTTGCTATATAATGTGATTGATTATGTTACATGCATTCCATTCATGAATGCATAATCAGATAATGGAAGTTGTGACTAGAGTAGCCAATGATCAGAACTTAAAGCTCAACGAGTGAAAATGAGCCTCGAGCTCACAAGTGTTTCAGAGCCTTAGGCTCAACAAGCCATGAGCCCTGTATCCTCATCGGATAAGGGACAGTTATTAATGATCCTGGTACCCGAAATAGATACGGGACAGTTCAGGCACTAGGTCACAATAACGTAACAATTGGAAAAGAGTCTCACGATCATTTCATATGCATTTGGTTATATATGTGTGATTAATTGAAATGCATAATTTGCCTATGCTTGAGTGAAAATGTGAAACATGGTCAAATATGCAATAATATGATTATATGTTATGTGAAATGATGTGTTGCATGAATTGAGCGAACCATCGATGATGGTTACCTCATTGAGTTCGCAAAACTCGCTAAAATTGCAACGTTGTCTTTTCAGGACCGAGAGAGGACTCTAGCTACTGAGAGGCTCTACCTGTTGTTGGACCAATGGTGGTTGACAAATAAAAATCCCTTTATGTTTTGATAATTATAAAATATAAAGAATTGGTTAAGA
>JANZXR010000007.1:520675-571038 GCA_027575705.1 Erythroxylum echinodendron
TTGGACAGATTAGTTAGATTGTACATATTTTCCTCATTTATGTAGTACTATTGTATTAGGTTTTGATGATGTACATATGGAAATTGTTGAAAATCACAATGTAGACAATCGGATTTTTATGAAATGAAATAAGGAAAAATTTGGTTTTAAAATATTGTGATTTTCTCATGATTCTTTATAATGAATAATAATACGATGCCATGTGAAGTTTATGTAGTGTTCGAACGTAGTGCTCCCTTATTGTAGGATATGTATCGGAATGACCTCCGGGCGTCCCGGTGTGTACCTTGCAGTAAGGGGGCACTACAGAGGAGGCTAGTCAATCCATGCGTGTCTCAAAAGCTCCAATCCTGCTGTCATTTTTCTCAATAAATTTTGTTAACAACATCTTTAAATCATCATCGTTACATTGCCTTAATTGTTGTTGCTACTGTCAAGGTGGATTATGTTGTCCTTACTGGTTATTTCCATTCCTATACCTCAGATTATGGTGATCACGCCAACCTGGATTATATGTGTTCGAATAAAGATCATATTTCCAGTTGTGATTGTTATAATTACCCATGACATTTACCGTTTCATCCTCTTGTAAGGTGGGGCATGCATCGGTTGGGTGCTTTTGAGAAAAACAAAGTCCACATGTTGAAGAAGGTTTATGGACTTGTTGCACAGTGCTAGCATTACCAATAAATTGCTTTTCCAACAAATTAGTTAGTCTTTCTAGTTTAGATTCAAGAGTAGAAGACCTTACCTCATGCACTCCTCGCGTGGTAGTGTTAGTGCACGTGCTAAACTGCTGCGAATTTGCAGTCATGGCTGATATCAACTCTCGCGCAGCTTGTGGGGTTTTGTTCACTAACACCCCTCCACTCGGAGCATCAATGACTCTTCTTTCATCTTTTATCAACCCCTCATAAAAATACCGAATAAGGAGTTGTTCAGTAATACCATGCTGTGAGCAACTCGCACACATCTTCTTAAATCTTTCCTAATACTCATACAAAGATTCAGAATCATGCTGCTTTACACTACAGATTTCCCTCCTCAAACCATGTTAACCCATGTATTAACTGAACCAGGAGGCAGATAAAATAACCATTCATTCGCAGCACCCTCAAGAGAAAATGGAAACACATGAAGCTTGATCTGATTTTTTATAACTCCTCGTGGTTTAAACCCAGTACAGATCACGTGAAATTCCTTTAAATGTCGATTTGGGTCTTCAGTCTGTAACCCATAGAATTTCAACAGTAACTGAATAAGTGCAGACTTTAACTCAAACCCATCATCCTCAGTCAGATATTGAATGCACAGGGGTTGGGTGTTCACAGGTGGTACAAGCATCTCTCGCAGTGTTTTAGGATATGCCTCTGCCCCAGATAAAGATAGAGCGATCTGCTCTTATTCTGGTGGTGGCGCAGGAACTGTGGTGGGTTGTTGCCCACGCAGTCTAGCTTCCTTCCTTAGTCTTTTAGCAGTTTTCTCTATCTCAGGATCAAATAGAAGTTCACTTGCAGAAGATGAAGGCTGTATGAAAAACGTTAGAAAAGAAGTTAGAAACATAATTAAATAACTCTTTACACATAATTCCTTGGCAACGGCGTCAAAATTTGATAGGTTGCCAAACTAACAAAAATAAAAATGTATTTCCAATTCTCCAAAAACTAGGTAGCTAGTGGTGAATTGGGTCGAATCTGCAGGGAATTAATGCAAAGTTACTCAAATGCTCAGAAAATAACAGATTAAAGAATTGATATTTCAGGAGATGTAAATAAAAATAAAAGCAATGCAGAAAATTAAAGGAGAGCTAAAGTGACAGATACTACATAAGTATATTGTATTGGCACAAAACATGTCTGGACAGAAAATAACAAAATAAAACGAGATTAAAACGCAATAGGTGAAGACCTAGCCAAGATACTCTTCAATTCAGCCTGGAAATTCGATCATAGACATCACAAGATAAATTGGACAATTCAGATAGGCAAAGTTATAGCCAAAGGTAATGCACTCATTAACCAATCTTTTCTTACCTTGTTGGTAACTCCAAGAAAATGCCCTGACAAGTTACTTCCCTAATCTAAAGATAACCCCCGGGAAATGCCCTGATAAGATCAATCTCTAGTTCATTACCAATGAATAAGACACTTGTCCTAACCAATAAATTCTGAAACGCCGTAATCTATTAAGTCAAATTATTTAATTCCATCAATTTTACCACCAACATACATCGTTCGCAAGATAAAACCAATTCGTTACTTTGATAGAATAATATCCAATACAATACTATCCTATTCAGCAATTTATCATTTAATCAATCACACAACTCGTGACATTGCATAATAAACTAAGCAATAATAAATCTGGTTCAAGCTCGGAAATTAAATAAATACCTGAATTACATAAACAAATAAAAACATAGTCTCACAAATTATCCATGGCTGAATATCCAAGCACCCTGACTAGAAAAAGGTTTAGATGTTCATAGCTAACATGAGAACACAAGATACCATAAAGTTCATCTTGTCTTCACAGCAAAATAAAATAAAAACTGTAATAACAATGGTGGCTAGCGGCTGAATCCTAAAAACAGGAGAAGGAAGAGATATGATCTTCTTATACCAAAAGATCTTCTTCTACCAAAAGGTATTTATATCCTCTCTAATTCATAACCTAGCCAAAATTAGGAGAGATTTCCTAATTAATCTTCAAGTAAGACTCTTCATTCTGGCTTCCCAGCTTGTATTCCGTGTCTCCAACAAAGATCCAGCCCAAAATAGATGGCAATTGGGCTTAAAAACTCGTCCATAAATTCTGCCCAGTTCTTGCCTGATACGACATGGTCATGTCGTATCTGCCTTCAACATGTTCTGTGCTACACATCAACTGCCCAATATGACATGGTCATGTCGTATTTGTTTCTAGCACGTAGCTTCTCCAAAACAGCCCAAATCTCCTGCATTATGACTCCAATCCCCACTTTGATCTCCTACACACATAACAAACACAAAAGCACACGAAAACACACAAATAATAAACAAACACATGCAAAATGAATGTAAACTATCCTAAAAACCATGCATGAAATGCAGCCTATCAGATTCCCTTTGAATAAAGGTTGAATGAAGATTATCATTATGAAGTTTTCAAGCTTCTACTTCTAGTTGGGTTTCCTAGGTTTCTAAACTTCCTAAAACCACTAGTGCACATTTAAAATTTTGATTAATAGTCTTGCACTCATTTATGGAAAGCTAGACTATATATTTGGTTTGTCCAACCAAATATATGCTAGAGACAATTGTTGATAGTCTGAGATGAATTCAACCCATTTAGCATAAAAGTGAAAAGACCAAAAAACTAGAAGTTTTAGAAGTCAGTTTGCTAGAGAATTCCTAAACACAAGAAGTGATAAAAAAATCTAAAACATGGGAGGCAGGACGGTTAATACATAATGAATATGTAATAGGCAATTAGTTAAAATGTGGACACAACAAAGGAAAATTGGAAGTTGTGAAGTTACAAGAGAACTACTTGAGGGATTACATATGGGAAAAATTACAAATACATCAATAAAATATACACAAACAGACAATCAAACAACAACACAACAAAAACATAAACCTTGTCATTATCTCAAATTCTCTTTGTATTTTGAACTTTACTTTTTCCCAAATTAAATAATATCTTTAGTTCAAATCTTGTTATAACAATATGTAGAATTTTATTGGCTTACAATTTTATTCTCTAAGTTTTCTAAAGTCCACCTATATTATCAACAAGAAGTCAAGTGAAAAAATTGGAAGAATTCTTCCCTAGTACGCTCGAATTCTAAGTTGACAGTATAAGTGATCAACAATATCTTTTTTAATCACCATGGAATTTTTGTAATAATTTTATAGGGATTATCCCTTTTGATACATTTTAAATTTGACTGTGTCACATAATGCAATAGTTTCATTTTTAAAATATTCATTTATTTAAGGATAATTTTAATTAGATATTTTTAGGAGGTTATTTGACTTAGTATAATAACAAAATCGTGGGGTAATTTTGTGTTATTGTTTAATTCAATATTTTCATTTATTTCTTCATCTATAATTCTTCTTAATTCTTACTTTCTTGAAGTAATTTTTAATCATTTCTCTATCTTCTTCTTATTTTTATCTTAAGAATTTTAGTTCTTATTTATGATAGCTATTTCTTAATTTAGGCTAGACAATGTTATTTGGAAATTTTCAGTTTTCTTGGCTTTATCTAGGGTGTTCCCTAATTATAAGAGGAAGAAGAGGCAATTTGTAAGTTTTAACATGGGTTTTCAAAGGAATACTGTAACTTTTCAAGATAGCTTTTTGCCATTGAGGGTCTTGAATATGGTTAATATCTTTTAAAAGAAAATTTTGGTCTTCTATTATTACATTAATTTGTTTTTATTCTTCGATTTCTTCATCTTTAGACCAATCACTATTTTCTAAGCTACTTGTTTCTTCAAACAAAATGTCTCATTTTTTGATTCATTTTTAAATTCCTTAAAGCTTTCACTATCTGATATCACTAAAGCTTGTACTTATCTATAATCTCTTTATTTAATTCTAAACTTTGAAGTTTTTTTGCTTTAATTAATTAATTAATTAATTAATTGTATAATATATAGATATATAGATATATAGATATATATATCTATATATTATAGCGTATTACATTTCGAAACTTTGAAGAGAATGGAAAGTTTTGTTTTTATTATAATAGTTCTTGTTTGGTTTAGGTCTTTTATAAGATTTTCTATTTTTAGTGGGCGAAAATTTAGTTTTATAAGTTTTTGAAGTTTTATTATATCCTTTTCAACTTTTATTATTATCATTATAAGAAATATCAAATTATTAGCAAAATGACCCTAATTCTTTATTGGTTTTAAATATTTGTATTTTAATTATTTTTGTAGTTTCATGTCTCGACATAAATTTAAACCTTATTTTTGGGTGTAGCTAATTAATTCTCCATTTAATAACTTATTATAGGGTACTTGGTCATTGTAGTTTTCCCTAATTTTATTTTAACTTTTTCTCCTAATAGACGAGCGAGAAAGTCTTACAAGAAACTTCTTCTTCTAAAAGGGTTGGTTTGAATCTTCCCGTAGCATAAATCTTATTAAAAAAAAGTGTCTTTTAACAAGACATTTGTTTTATTAAAAATCGCATTTTTCTAACACATGCAGTTCATTATAGATATGACAATAAGGCCTCAACTCGGGCTCGACACACCTCGGCCGCATTTGAAGTCAGCGAGCCTCAGATTTGAACTGCCTAAGCCCAAATCAACCCAAAACAAAGTTGTTTTTGTATTTTGATTAAAAGTAGTTCGGGTTGGTCGAGTCAAACTTGGGTTGGGTTGAGTTGGGCTCAAGTCGGGCCTAGTCGGTTGGGCTCAGGCCCCCTGCCTCATGCCTAAGGCTTGGCCTATTGTTATCCCTAATTCATTGTTCATATTTTAGGTAATTGAGGAGAATGTTAAAGAAGTTGAAGGTAATTGGCGTTCGTTATTTGGGGCAGTTTTATAAATAGGTTGCGAATATTTTTATTATAGTTGATTCCTTACAGGCTAGAGCTTGAAATATCGAAAGTAGAGTATCTTAGAAGATCTTTATTATGAATATTTATTACAAAGTGTATTTTAGGAACTCTTTCCAAATCAATAGGGGATGTGGAAGCATTATTGTCGAAATAGGATCTTGTTATTTTTATCGTAAAAGATAATTTGACTTTGACATCGAGAATGTTAAAGAAGCTGGAGGTGATTGTTGTTCGTTATTTGGAGTAGTTTTATAAATAGGTTGTAAAATATTTTTGTTATAATTTATTCCTTACAAGCTAGAGTTTGGACTATTGGGAGTAGATTATTTTAGAAGATTTTTATTATGAATGTTTTATTACAAAGTGTATTTTAGAAACTCTCTCCAAATTATTAGTGGATGTGGAAGCAGTATGGTCGAATTATAGAGCTTGTTGATTTTCTACTAAAAACATCTTTAAATTACTTTATTTCTTTTATTTGAGTATTAACATGCCTCTATAACTCCTTCAAATATCTGTTCATCTAAAAAAGTTTTATCTTTCCAGTTTATAAATCTTAGTACGACTATATTATATGTTGTTAAATTAATTTGAATATATATATATATATATATAAACTTTTTTAGAATCTCATTAGAATCTATACATATGAAAATATATATGAAAAGTCAGTAAAATCTCAGGAAAATAGGTATAGGCATAGAACTTTTTACAAAACATGTTCATAGTATATATAGAAACCAATCAAATACTGTTTAGTCCTCAATAATTCTAGTGAAACTATGATATTTCAATTATTATAAACGTATAATAATTATTGAAATATTCTTTATTGTTCTCTTACTTTGTTATGTTCTGCTTTGTTTTCTTCTAATTTCTTTCTTATCCTACTTGTTTAGCATCATTTGAATTTCTAATTTCTAATTTCCAATTTGTATTTGTTCTACATTATATAGTGCATGCGCTTAACTTTCACTTGTAAGGATTTTCAATTCACACAGCTATTCTTGTTTTGAATTTATGCTAATAAATGTGGATTTTATCCCATATCTGGGATCTTGGTCTTAAATGGAGTATTAGCATGTATACTGGGATATTAATGAAATACTAAAACAAGCTACATCTTTTAGGTTGATATGTTGAGCGCATGATATCGGTACCTTTGGAAAATAGAAATATCATTGGTTGTAAAGATATTAACTGCAATATTTTTAATGCACCTATGTATTAGACTGAAATTAAAATATTACAAAAAGTATACTATAATAAAGCAGTTAATATTATCGTCAACAACGTTATATATTAAACTGAAATTGAAAAAGAATGTGTCATTTCCTAATAAATTCTTATTTCTAACCTCAAGTATTTATATGTTTTTTGTCAGATGGATGAGTATATTCCTTTAGTTGAGAGTTCTAATCCAATACTGGAGGTAGAAGTGGAAACTTCTATTCCGACACTAAGTGACGATAGAAGTTCAATTAGAACTCAAGTTAGTCAACATAAAAGTAAAGTTTGGAATCACTTTAAGAAGCCTATATCGATCAATTGAATTGAAAAAGTATAGTGCAATTATTGTCAAAAGTTGTATTCAACTGGTTCGAAAGGCGGAACGTCTCGTTTAAAGAGAAATAAGGAATCATGCACTAGAAGGAAGATGGTTTTAGGAGGTCAAACATTTTTGACCCCTAACCTTATGAAAGGAAAGAATGAAACGATCGTAACAACTTTGGACAACCATAGATCAAGAATTTTGATAGCTAATACGATTATTAGAGATGAACAAACATTGTCTATGGTTGAAAGCAAAAGATTAAAGATATTTCTTAATTCACTTCAATTGACTTTCAAGGTTCCAAGTCAGAATATATTGAGGAATGATATTTTCAAAATTTATGAGGAAAAGAAGAGAGAAAAAATAAGAGCATTATCTAGTGTTCAAGGATGAATTACCATAACAACAGACATGTGGACAGTCGATAACCAAAAGAAAGGTTACATGGCGGTGAAGACACATTATATTGATAATGATTGGAAGTTATGCAATAGACTTATAAGGTAATTTATATTCTTTAATATTGTCATCGTTTGCTTTTTTTCATTATTTTATGAACTTATGATTCATGTTGGTATGCTTTTTCATGATAGTTTCATTTATGTGCCAACATCACATACAAATGAAGAATTGACAAATGTGTTGAAAGACTATTTGATGGATTTGAACATTAACAACAAAATATCCTCCATCACAGTCGATAATTGTAGCACAAATGATGTTATGATTCAGAAGTTGAAAAGTAAGATGCGGGTTGGGAGCTTATTGGTTAGAGGTAAGTTATTTCATATGTATTGTTTTGCACACATTCTTAACTTGATTGTGAAGGATGGGTTAGAGACAATAAAGGAAACAATAGAGTGTATTCGGAATAGTGTTTTACATTGGAGTGCAACTCCTAAAAGAGTTGGCACTTTTGAAGATGGTGTACAAATTTTATGCATTACAAATTCAAAGAAGTTGGTTTTTGATTATCCTACCAGATAGAGCTTAACCTTTAAGATGTTGGAGTCGGCAATCCCATATACTCAGCTGTTTATCAGACTAGTCAAAAAGGATTCTCAGTATTCCTGCATACCATCAGAGGATCAATGGGACTTGGCTAGAGAACTTTGTATGAAGTTGAAATTATTCAATAATTGGACTGAATTATTCTCAGAAACAAAATATCCAACTTCACATTGTATTTTTAGCACCATGTTCAACATAAAGCATGTTTTATCATCGTGGATGTTGAACTACAATGCAGTGATTCGTGCGGAATGGATGGCGGAGAAGTTTAATTCTTATTGGTCTAAGGTTGGAGATATTGTTGCAATATTGGACCCGAGATACAAGATGGACGAGATTCAATATATTTATAATGCATTGTACAATGGTGAAACTCAAAAGCATCTACATACTATGAAATAATTATGGTATCAATTGTTTCATGATTATAAAGTTAGAATGCTACAAACTTATGATTAGGATGTGGGTAGTTCAACTTAAACTTTAGTTTCAAGTTCGACCTTTTCTTATAACCCATTATTGACAAATTCTCTTTCAAATTTTTTGAAAGAAAAAAGGGCTAGGATTTCTTACAATACCATGGAGATAGATAAATATTTTTCTGCAGATTGTGTTCCAGAAACTGAAGATAGGTCGTTCGATATATTATCATGGGGGAAGATGTCTGCATAGAATTATCTGATCTTGCAAAACATTGCACAAGTCTTGTTAGTTATTCCATTATCTACTGACGCTTTAGAGTCAGCATTTAGTACTAGTGGTCGAATCATTACTCCTCACCGTGGTTGACTTCATTATTATATTGTAGAAGCCCTTATGTGTGCTCAAAGTTGGTTAAATAATGAAGATATTGATAGTAATTTTTTTTCTTTTTAATATATTTATTTTATCTATCTTTATATTATCTTACCTAATATTTTGTTTTTTATTTTTCTACAGTCACAAGTATTAATGCGGAAGGGACTAGTGAAATTAATCGACCAATTGAAGGTTATTTTAATCAAATATATAAAGATGAAGGTATTTTTAATTTTCTTTTTATTTAATATTACATTAATAAATATTTTTTTATTTTAATATTATATTACTAAATATGATGTTTGTACATACAGATAATTGGATCCAAACTGTTGACGATTTTACCAATAACTACAATTAGTCAATTATATGATGCTCTCTCAGTCTCCATTCTCTAATCTATCCAACATGATGTTATCTTAATTTTGTAAATTGTATCAACTTTTGTAAAATGATTTAGATAATTATTCATGTACAACAAAATTTTCTATAGTTAATGAATTTGGTTTTATCAATTCTTTCTTATAATAATTAGTAAATTATTTAAGTAAATTTAAATTTCGTAATTAATTGAATTGAAATGCTTAACTATAAGTATTAACTTAATGACTTTTCATACAAATTTCTAATCAATTGAATTAAAATTCATAATTAATCATACCAATAAATATATCTCAAGATTTTAATTTTAAAATGTATTTTCTCATTAAAGATATGCAAATGTATGTGGCACCCGTCAATCTAGACCTTAATGACTTTTAACACAAATTGTATTAATATTTAGCTCATTTTACCTAAAATATTACTTAAAACATTAAGAACTTAGTGATGTTACTCTTTCATTTAATGACTTATAGTTTTATTCAAATGAAATATTAAGACAGCAAATTTGGCTCCTTTTGTAAATATTGACAAAAAGGATTATATAGTTTAAGAAAATTATTTCCTAAAATTAATGGCAATCCCGAGTCTTGTTGATAAATTGATGGTACTGTAAACGTATAATTTCAAATAAGAAGATTATTATAATAACTGACATACAATATAGATTTAATACTTCCATCTGGTATTCCTATTTGTAATGGTTTATTTAATTTTTTTTCCAATTGTTTAATAATGTTTTAGAGGTTATACAAATAGTAGCTCCTGTGTCTATATAAGCATTAAATTTTTTATTCTGAATAATCACTTGAATAAATGTTGTATTCGAATTCAATTGTTGATTCTGAACTTTGGATATCATATTGATATGATGAAGAAATTGTTGAATCAGTTTTATATTCTGATTCTATAGGTTCTAAATTATATTTTAATGCTGAATTTAAGATGTTAATTTTTTATTTAAATTTACTTTGGTTTCTTTTGGGACAATTATTTGCATAATGACCTTCTTCTTTACATAACCAACATCTACATTTTGCCTTATTTTGATGGCAATATTTCTTTTTAGGTTTATATTGCCTATAAGCTTTTCTTCTAAAGAACTTCTTGTAGGGTTTAAGTTGTTTAAATAAAAAGATATAGATATTTTGTAATTTAATATTCAATGAAATTAATAACTTTATTATATCATAGTTATATATTGTTATAATTTAAAGTTGAGACATAATATATATATTAAAAAGAAAAAGTTGATAATTTTATAAATTTTATGAAATATAATATGCTTATAACACTATAAGGACGAGAAGGATTTAAAGTTAAACTTATATCAAGGTTTCAAGTAAAGAATTACTCTTAACGAACTTTTAATTAGAGTGACTTAGGAATAAATCTTCTAATGTTAAAATTTAAAAAGGAGAAAAAATTATGAATATAAATTTAGATTAATTACATATAATAATTTTAGAAAAAAAGTAAAAAAACTATTTTCAAAAGTAATAAAAATAATAATTTATAAAATACATCAAAAATTATAAAAACATATTTGTTTTTATAACTCAATTACTTATATATTGTTTTGGAATTGATACATTAGGATTAATAAAGTGATTAATTCATTCTAAAATTAATATAAATACTTATATACATAATGTATATATTGTTTAAATATGAAAAATTAAATAAAAAAGTTTAAATGCGTCAAAATTAATCATGATATTAATTATTTTCTTTTAATATGTGTAATAAAAATATAAAATTTTACAATGATTATTTAACAATAGGTATAATATGAAAAGACAATAATATTTATACAACTATATAAGTAAAAAAATCAACAAAACTACATCAATTAAGAGTTTTGTACATAATTTATAAAAAACATTAAAAGTTTGAAAATATTATATTATAAACTTAATAAACTTATTTTAAAAAATCATATTAAAAAGAAATATAATAATTTATTAAACACTTAAAAATAATATCTAAAATAAAGTCATTGCACTTAGATAATAACTTTTTATATTTACATTATAACTAATTGTTATTACAAAATTAAAATTAAACTCTCTTGTTTGTAGGGAAAATTATTACAACATTATTATTGCTACATATTTTAATAAATATATATAATTTAAGAATTTAAAAAATACATCTATAATTTTTTAAAATTCTCTTATAATAAATATATAAAAAATTTAAAAATATATTAAATGACAGGCCGACTGAGACCAGCCCGGGTCCGGTTGCAACCCTACATCGGGAGAATTCCATATACCCTTATTCGATGAATTGGAATATAGTGGTATTGAAGTTATTTGATAGCATGTTCTGGAGATCTATAAAAAGCAGAACTCAGACACTACGACTCTGCTCAAAGTTAGATAGGTGTCAATCTGACATGCGACTGTGTTAGGTATTAAGAGATTAGGAAGAATATATAAAGCGATTAAGAGACTAGGAAGAATATATAAAGCGTTTCTCGAGTTGGAAGTAAAAAGAGAAGAAAAGAGCACGCAGGTTCATTTTACATGATTTTGCTTCTCCTTCTCCGTGATTCCATTTTCTCTTCTATCCTTTCTTTATGAATGAGATGGTTCTGGAAATGCTTTCTATAATAATAAAATATTTAATATTGATCTGGAAATGCTTTCTATAATAATACGATTAATAATTATGGTTCTGGAGATGCTTTCTACAATAATACGATTTATAATTAATTATGGTTCTGGAAAAAATTAACACTGAACCATTTAAGGACTAAATTTGAAAATAACAAAATCAGCTACTCTTCCCTCCTCCATTCTTAATCCCTAATTCTCCATTTTCACTTACTTTCTTATCCTCCTCTGCTCAGTGTTGAAGCTGTCACCACCTCACCGTCGTCAGTCCTGCATCTTCGTCTGGTCGGAGTCGAAACTGTAAGCTCCACGAAGCCGCCAGTCACCTTCGGTCCTCCTCCATTCGTATCTGTTAATTTGCCGCCGTCACTCCTCCATCGTTGGAAAACACTCTGGTATACTATCATCTGCTAAATGGAAAGAAGCGGTAACAGTAACGATAATAGCAATGGTAACAAGAGAGAGGAAGAACAATTTGAGGACGTGAGGTCAGTGGTAGAAGCTATTTCCGTTGATGCTGATATCGACGTTCCTCTTTATCAAGTGGAAAGTCTCTGCATGCGCTGCCAACTCAATGTAACCTTCTCTTTTATTGGATTAAATTGAATTGATTTAATTGGTTTTATTTCTGGGAGAATTAATTCTACCAGTAATTTGTGGCAGGGTGTGACAAGGTTTCTGTTGACTTCAATTCCACACTTCCGAAAGGTACTGGTACCTTGCTTGCTTGCCTGCTTCTATTCTATAAGTCTTTTTATCTTGGCCTAATCCACATGTTGATGTTGAGTTTTGGAAACATGAGCTTGATTATTCATTTTTATTCAAAGAATGCTGGTATTCTTGCAGATCTTATTATCTGCTTTTGAATGTCCCCATTGTGGTGAGAGGTATAACTGCCAATTTTTCTCACTTTTTGAAATTGCTTGCCCTGCCCAATCTTTATCTGAGTATCTTTGTTATTCATCTTAGAAACAATGAAGTTCAGTTTGCTGGTGAAATCCAACCACGGGGCTGTTGCTATCATTGCCGTATCCCATCAGGTGATCCGAAGGTATACTTTCTTGACTGATACTTTCCTTATTTTTTTCTTTCCTTTGATTTGCTCACTCTCTTTCTTTCCTCCTCCATATGCTTCTATCCTGCTGATCAAGATTTTTTTTAGCGGACTTTGTAAGAAGCTTTAGTGGTGCCATTAACAAATATGTGGTTTTGTTAATGCAGATGCTTAATCGGCAAGTGGTAAAATCTGAATCTGCCACTATAAAGGTATAATTATGATGTCCTATTTCACGTAGATGCATTTAAGTTTAAGCTGTTTATATTGCATTTCTGTTATTCATTCCTCTCCTATAACTGTGTTGGTAAGTTGGTAATTTGATTGGAATAAGTACATTTGAGTCCTCATGTAAGGCTTGCTATTACTCACAATGTATATGCTCACTGAGGAAAAGTTCCAAATCCTTATTGCATGGCATGGTTTTTCAGACTTCATTTGAGGTCAAAGTTTCTTATGGTTCTAGTTGTTATTCATTTTAAAATGTGTTTCTTATGTACTTCCAAAACATGCAAGAAGTTTGTAAAGCTCTCTTGCAATTAGCTTGAGCTTCATCAAGATGTTATGAGACTCATACATGTCATTTTTTCCTTTGTTTAATTTCTATCATTTTCGTGTAGATTTGTTTATATGTACAACATTCGATAGGCTTGGTTTGGATGGAGTTGTTGGTTGGTTGAGTTTGAAGTTGAGCTTAGAAGTGTAACTAGAGATAAGATAATTACTGGTAATGAAACAACAAGTGTTAGAATTGTTATTTCTTTAGTTTGTCATGTAAAAACTGCTGATTCATTATTGTCTTTCTAATTTTCTTTGCAATGTCAAATATCTCCATATTCTTTGTGCATTAATGTAGTTTGGGTGTAATTATCTCTCTATCTCCTTATGCATTCAGATCCCAGAATTGGATTTTGAGATTCCGCCAGAGGCACAGCGTGGGAGCTTATCAACTGTACGGTCTTTTCTTTTTTCCCCTATTATAGTTTGTTGTTCTTATGTTTCCAATGTTTGGCTAGTCATTAGAAATTTCACTCCTTTTTGCCTGTCTTTCCTTTGGCCAAGTGATACCATTTTTGTAGAAATATTTTAATTGAATCCATCATGGTAACGGATCAATATTATGATCCCTTGTATAGTGGTTAAATTATTTTTTGCTTTTCATCAAAAGGTTATAGAGCTGTAATATAAATACAATGTAGGAATCACCTAAAGAAGGACACTACTAACTAGGAAACTAAATAAACTAATTTACAGCTGTATCTACTCACTAATTACAGAATATTTCCTTTCCTTTTATATCTAAACCAACACTCCCCCTCAAGTTGGCGCATATATATTTATAATTCCTAACTTGCTGATGATGCCATCAAAGCTTGGCTTGAACAATCCTTTTGTAAGGATATCAGCTACTTGCTGTGTGGTTGGAACATACGGCATGCAAATCACTCCATTTTCTAGCTTTTCTTTGATGAAGTGACGGTCAATTTTAACATGTTTAGTCCTATCATGCTGCACGGGATTGTTAGCAATGCTAATGGCAGCCTTGTTATCGCAGTATAGTTTCATAGGACCATCTAATGATAGTTGTAGCTCCTCTAGTACTCATTTAAGCCAAATTGCGTCACAAATTCCATTGTCCATAGCACGGAACTTTGCTTCAGCACTGCTACGAGCCACTACATTTTGTTTTTTACTCTGTCAAGTCACTAGATTTCCCTATACACGAGCAGTGTCCACTAGTAGCTGCATGGGATTGTTAGTAATGCTAATGGCAGCCTTGTTATCGCAGTATAGTTTCAGAGGACCATCCAATGGTAGTTGTAGCTCCTCTAGTACTCGTTTGAGCCAAATTGCCTCACAAATTCCACTAGCCATGGTACGGAACTTTGCTTCAGCACTGCTACGAGCCACTACATTTTGTTTTTTACTCTGTCAAGTCGCTAGATTTCTCGATACACATGAGCAGTGTCCACTAGTAGATCTTCTGTTAGTGACCGAACTCGCCCAATCTGCATCGGTAAACATGTCAATAGTTCTTTGAGCCTTCTTCTCAAAAAATAGTTCCCTTCCTGGAGATCACTTGAGGGATCTTAGAATGTGGTAAGTTGCTTCTAAATGAACCTTCTTAGGAGAGTGCATAAATCGACTGATCAAATTGATAGCGAAAGCAATATCTAGTCTCGTATGAAACAAATAGATTAACTTCCCAGCCAATCTTTGATATCTCCCAACATCAACTAGTTCACCTTCAACGTCACTAAGTTTTTCACTAGGGTCTACAGGGTTGTCAGCTAGCTGACAACCTGTCATACCTGTATCAGAAAGCAGTTATAGTACATATTTATGATATCTTACCACGATCCCCTTCTTTGATCTTGCAACTTCCATTCCCAATAAATACCTCGGTGGTCCCAAGTCTTTGATCTCAAATGTTCTTGCCAGTCTAGCCTTCAAGTTGTCGATTTCTTCATGATCATCATCTGTGACGACGATGTCATCCACATATACCAGCAAAATAGTGATCATACCACTTTCCTTCCTTTTAAAGAATGAGGTGTGATCAATTTGACCTTGAGAATATCCTTGTTGTTTCACTGAACTTGTAAATCTTTCAAACCAAGCTTGAGGTGATTGCTTCAAACCATATAGTGCCTTTTTTAACAGGCACACTTGGGATCCAAACTCAGCCTCAAAGCCGGAAGGAGGTTCCATAAACACTTCTTCTTCAAGTTTTTCATTCAGAAAAGCATTCTTCACACCTAATTGGTGTAGAGGTGTTATAGTAGGTGTCGGAAAGCTGTTTTTTGGACATCCGACTCCCACATCCGAACTTGGTGATACCCAAAAACCAAATCTAATTTAGTGAAGTACTTGGAACTGTGTAGTTCTTCCAGCAACTCATCGACCACCGGAATAGGAAACTTGTCTTTTATTGTTTTGGCGTTTAACTCCTGATAATCAACGCACATTCGCCACGAGCCATCTGCCTTTGGAACCAAGATCGCCGGAGAAGAGTAGGGAGAATTACTCGGCTTGATAATACCCTGTTGTAACATCTTAGTACATTGTTTCTCAATCTCCTCCTTTTGGGCGTGTGGATAACGATAAGGGCGTACAACGATGGCCTCGCTGTTGGTTCCAATAGAATGCGGTGATCACATCGACGGTTGGGTGGTAGCCCTTTGGGTTCGTTAAATACACCTGCAAATTCTGAGAGGAGTGTTTGAATGTGCTGATCACAACCCTCTTTCATGGATATTGCCTTTAGTTCACATGCGTTAATATGTTTTTTGTTTTGCAGCCCATGAAGTGTAATAGGCTCAGTTCCCACCTTAAATGTCATTCATAATGCACCAAAGTCCCACAATATGGGTCCAAGAGTTTTAAGCCAGTTAACCCTGAGAACAATGTCCACCCCATTTAGAGTAAGCACACATGGATTTACTTGCACAGTAATATTATTCAATATAATAGCTACCATTTTGACACTTCCCAGGCAATCGATCATATCACCACTCATGACCCTTGCTCTGACTCCGATTGCTGCTTCTATAGTCAGGCCACATTTTTCTATCATTGACGTATCGATGAAGGTATGGGTACTGCCCGAATTGATTAAAGCTGTCACCAATTTCCCATTGACACTGCCCGTCACCGTCATTGTTTGAGGTCCATTCTCTCCTGTGATTGCATCAATGGAGATTTGTGGTTGCTCTTCTTCGACTCATTGATCGAAACCGTTTGCAGCAACATCTTCCTCCGCCAAAAATTCTATCCAAAACAAACGTTTGCATTGGTGTCCCTTTACAAATAAGTCATCACAGTTAAAACAAAGACCCTTCTTCCTTCTATCCTCCATTTTAGTCGGAGTTAATCTACGAATAGGCCGTGTGTGGGCTTGTTGTTTTGGTCACTTTTTGGTAATTTGGATCGTCTAAATTCAGAAATTTTGGGAGACTGGTTCCGACGTTCATAGAGTCGTGCCAGTTCGTTGGGACATTGCAATTCCACATCCACAGCAATATGATCCTTCAAACCACTAATAAAAATCTTCACCTTTTGCCCTGGAGTTAAAGCTCCTGCTCGGGAGACCAACTGTTCAAATGCTCTACAATAGTCAGCCACCTAATTTCTGGCTACGAACCGGTGGTCTGAACCTCAAATTACACTGTCTTTTGAACTCTTCCCAAGAAAGATTGGTGTTATCTTCCTCGAGTTGCATATACCAAATCTGTGCGTCGCCCTCCGTGTGGAATGAGGCGAGTTCCAATTTTTCTTCTTCTTTTATGTTTTGGTGGCAGAAAAAATATTCACACTTGTTAAGCCATCCTAACGGATCTTCTTGTCCATATTTTGGGAAACATAACTTCGTCACTTTCGCCATTGTTTGCCCTTCTGTCTTTGCCTTGCTGCAAGAACTCTCTTCTCCATCCTTGTCTTTTCCACGACTTCTGCTCCTCTCTCCAACCATGGAAGCCTCTAGTTTTGAAGTAGCCAATTCCTTCGACAATTCTTCAATTTTGATATCTCTTGCTCAGTTTGCTTCTCTCTCTTCCTGGAGCATTTTAAGAATCTGCTCTAATTGTTGCTAAACCGAATCCCATTTTAAGAATCTGCTCTAATTGTTGCTAAACCGAATCCCCCATAGCCCCTGGCTCTGATACCAAATTGTTATAATAGGATCTAGTTAGGGGTCGATTTGTCGGTAACGATAACGTTTTCTTATGTTTGCCTATGATTACCAGCCCGTAAGGGAACCAAAGGACCTTTGTTGAGTGAAACTCAAGTTGAAATTTTTACTGAATGAATCATAGTTCTGTACAGACTTGGCTTCATATAGCCTTTCAGAAAATAAAATTGATACGTAACTAAAAACAACTCCATTACTTACTAAAGTTCAGGGACTGAGCTATCCACCACTTGCTAAAAAGTAGGAACTGATTTGGTCTAAAAAGGAATTGCAATCTGAATTTAAATACAATAGAATAAGTCAACAAACAATTAATGTTCAGGTGCTCTTGTTCTCGCTTCGTCTGAACTTCCCATGACTGAACCGGCTGTATCTTTTATAAAGCCTTGGTCTCATAACAAGAGGCCAATCTAGGTTCATTGCAACAAATAATAGAACCCTCACTGTACTGAGTTTTGCCACTAGAGCAAATGTTTCAGTGTAATCCACGCCATAAGCTTAAGTGAAACCTTTTGCTACCAATCTTGCTTTGTATCTCTCGAGCGTTCCATCATAATTATACTTGACTGTGAACACCCATTTGCATCCTACCAACTTCTTTCCAACCATAAGAGCTACTTTTAACCATGTCTACTTCTTCTTAAGAGCATTCATTTCCTCCAAAAGTGCTGCCTTCCATTCAGGAACCTGTAAAGCTACTTGTATAGACTTTGGAATTTCCATATGATTAAGATGTGAGATAAAACAAGAAAAAGAAGGAGACAAGTTTTGAAGAGAGACAGAGTTAGACATAGGATATTTGATAGCGCATTTCCTAACTCCTTTTCTGAGAGCCATGGGTAAATACATATCAGACTTGAGAAGATCAAGATTAGACTCAAGATTTAATGGAATAGGATCAAGAGAAATTATACCTGGCCGTGGGGCTTTTTCTGGGCTATGCATAGGAATGGCTGGCTGTATTGCTTTTGATATGTGCTTCCTAGAGTACGTTTGACCAAATTTCTTGTCATATTTTGGAGTTTGTGTGGCTTCAAGGTTTCTAGTTATGACAGATTCATTATGAATTTTTTTCATTTGAAGCTCAACATTTTCAGATTCATCATCCAAATTATTTGTGTTTAAATTTGAATCATTGTCTTGATTGTTTTCTGCAGAAATTCTTAACAGATGTATATTATTGTCGATATATTCTTAGGTCAGTACATATGTACAAGATATATAGAAATAAAGAGTGCTATTCTAGGAAACTAATATCTGTACATAATATCCTAATAGCTGTATATAATATACTAACCGATTTGATTTGCTAACTTTTAGGAGTCAATAATATCTAGGAGATATCCCGCTGGATATTTCCCAACATTTTCCTTTTCCAAATTGTTTTTGTCTTCTAAATTGTGGTTGAGATTCTGAAAATGATTTCCCACAGATTGAAAATTCACACTTAAAAAATCCAAATCAGCCATTCTTACCATTGAATCTTCCTGACTCCCCCTGACCGAATACTCCCCCTGAAGAGGAGGAGAGAAAAAAGGTGTTTTTTTCAAAAAAAAAAGGTGTCCATGGTTACCAAATATTTTTTTAAAATTGGATCAAAACATTTGTGGCCTCTTTGAGAGGCCGAATACCTTAAAAAGACACAGTTTCTGGCTTTAAAAATCAAGTTTTGTCTTATTTTTATCTTGATTGGCAACCGAATATCTTGAAGGTAAATCCAAAAAAGGTCTAGGATCTAGGTTATGTTCATGAAACTTTGGCATAGGAGTTTCAAATTACAGTATTTTACAGGGCATACGATTAATTAAGAAAACAACAGTTAAAAGAGTGTCACCCCAAAAAGTTTTAGGCACATTATTTGAAAACAACAATGCTCTTGTGACGTCAACTAAATGTCTATTTTTCCTTTCCGCTACACCATTTTGTTGTGGTATGTCAACACAAGAACTTTACCGTATAATCCCATTTTCAGAAAAAAAATTTTGCTAAAATTTTGGAAAAATATTCCCTGCCATTATCACTCCTAAAAATTTGTATATTTGCATTAAATTGATTTTGAAACATGGAGTGAAAATTTTTTAAAATATCAGCAACTTCATGCTTTTCTTTCATCAAAAAAATCCAAGTGAGTCGTGTGATCATCAATAAAACAAAAAAACCATTTTTTTCCAAAAAAAGTGTGAATCCGTGATGGACCCCAAATATCACTATGGATGAGTTGAAATGACTTAGATGTAACGTAAGGCCGAGAGAGATAAGAAGATTTAGATGTTTTGCTAAAGCACATGCTTCACATTGAACCGAAGATTCATCTTTATTAATAAATAACTGAAAAAACTAAGATGTCTCAAACGAAAATGCCATAACAAAACATCTTGATCACTAGACATAGATTCTAACTTATGATAAGAATTTTGGACAGCCATACCCAAACGCAATCCATCTTCAAAGTAATGCAACCCTCCATATTCCTTAGCACTGCCAATCATCTTCCCCAAAGCTAGGTCCTGGAAAAAACACATAGAGGAGGAGAAATTAGCCTGACAGTTAAGGTCACGGGTGAGTTATTGATGGACAACAAATTGTAGGACAATTTAGGCATATGAAGGACATTGTAAAGGATAATTTTGGCTGAAATTTTGATAGTTCCACTGCCCGCAATGGCAGCAAATGTGCCATCTGCAATTTTGATTTTTTTATTTCCTACAGTGGGGTTATAAGAAGAAAAAAATTGAGAGCAATAGGTCATGTGATCAGTAGCCCCAGAATCTATGGCCCAAGGAACAAAAGATTGATTTGAACACACAAAGGAAGAAGAAATACCTTGCTAGGTTGAAGCACAAGAGGAAGAGGAGTTAAGAGAAAATTTTGGAGAGTTAAAAAGCCTATACAAGTGTTGGAGTTGATCTTTGGTGAAAGGCACCGAGTCTGAAGAAGTAGTTTGCTACTGAGAAGTTTCAGCCACAGCTGCAATAGCTTTCTCGTCCCCCTTTTTGTTTTGAGGCAGCTTTCCATGGAACTTCCAACACTTGTCCTTTGTATGGCACAGCTTGCCACAAAAATCACAAGAAAATGGTTTTTTTCTTGTCAATACCACCATCAACCCCCTTGGAAACCAGCGCCATGTTGTCTCCATTTTGAGTCAAGTGGATATGTTCGTTCATCACATGTTTTCGGGCTTCCTGTTGGCGTAGTTCAGAAAATACGGCCTGTATTGAAGGTAAAGGTTGGCAGCCAATAAGTCAGCCCTTGATTTCAGCAAAGCCATGATTGACTCCGGCGAAAAACATGAAGACACGATCATCTTCCTCTCTTTTTTTGGGCCCTTGCAAGATCGTTGGTGTTCTCCCATGCATCATCATAACACAAATCCAATTCTTGCCAAAGAGAGAGCATTTTGTTGAAATAAGTTGTGACATCTCTATCGCCTTGTTTAGAGAGCCCCAGTTTCTTTTTCAATTCAAAAATTTGAGAGAATTCCCAAGATTAGAGTATGTCTCTCTAACAACATCCCAAATTTCTTTTGCATTCATGTACATGAACGGACGACAAATTAGTTCTTCCATGGAATTTACCAACCATCTCGTAATAAGAGAATTCTCAAAATGCCAACGCCGGAACGTGGCGTTGGTTATTGTTGGTTTTGGCTCCTCTCTGGTCAAAAATCCAAGTTTTCCTCTATCATCCAGGGCTAGTTTGACAAAATGAGCCCATTCAAAAAAATTATGATCATTAAGCCTCACCTTGGAATCTGCAAGGATGACAATGCAACAACATCCAAACTAGCCAGAGCAGAGGTGACATCTGACTGGTCGATTGGTGGATAGGATGTACTGGAGGTACTAGAGATTTTTGACATGATGTGGCTTGAAAAGAATGGAGGAAGGATTTAAAGGGAAAAAATAAATCCAAAAAAGTGGAAAAAAATCAGATTGTAAGCAGGAAAAAATCTGACTTAAAGGACGAAGAGAACCAAAAATCGAAACTTCAGAGTGAAGAAATCAACTGCAGAATGCAGAACAAGGAGTCGGCAGTCCCAGGGAAAGAGAAAAAAACCCTAGTTCTCTGATAACATGTAGTTTTGAGGAATAAAATTATTTTCTGCTTATCATCAAAAGGTTGCAGAGCTGTAGTATAAATACAATGTAGGAATCACCTAAAGAAGGAAACTACTAACTAGGAAACTATAAACCAGGAAACTAAATAAACTAACTTAGAGCTGTATCTACTCACTAATTACAGAATATTTCCTTTCCTTTTATATCTAAACCAAAAAGTTCCTATTTGTGTGCCTCTCAAAATGTGCCCAAATTTCTATTAAATTTTTATAGTACTTTTCAATTGTTTGCCACATAGAATCTATTTTTTTTCATAGTTGTTTGCTCAGATTATATATCTTTCTTGTGGTTTCCATTTCTTGATCTCTTGAAACATTTCATACTTCTACACTCTTCAGGTGGAAGGGATTCTGGTCCGAGCTGCTGAGGAGTTGCAGGCACTTCAGGAAGAACGCAAGGTGGTTGCCACTGGTTAGCTGGTTGGAGCTTTTTGTTTGATTATGCTGATTTTGTTAATGCATTTTCCAAACACGCAGAGAGTGGATCCTCCGACTGCTGAAGCAATAGACAACTTTTTGTTGAAATTGAGGAGCTGTGCATCAGGAGATTGCTCTTTTACTTTCATCCTGGATGATCCTGCTGGAAATAGCTTCGTGGAGAATCTGTAAGAGAATTGTATAAAGATGATATCATTTTGTCCATTGATTTGGCAAATTCTTTATTGTTTGTTTTGGAAATGCATGGACTAGATTATTGCCTATTCCCCCCTGTGTTTGTGTGTATCTTTGCACTTGTGCCTGAAACTTTGCAATATAAAGATATTGACTATAGGTTGTATGATCATTATGGTTTCTCTTTCATGGGTCTGCAGCAATACTGTTACATTATTGTTGCGCATGCACAATTAAGTTTATGATAATTTATGCTAGATTTGCTCCCTCACCTGATCCATCATTGAGCGTTAAATTCTACGAGCGAACGCCAGAACAGCAAGCATCACTTGGGTATCTAGTTGATCCATCTCACTTGGGAGACGCTGGTGTTGGACCATCATCAGAGTTGACGAGCAGTTCTTCTGATCAAATGAGGAAAGAGCCACATGGATCTGTTGGAGCTGCAGCTGGACAACGGGCCATTGCACAAACTAATAGTGCTGAAATTGCTGAATCTTTGTTTCGGTACTCTGCCCCAGAAGAGGTCAATTTCTTTGCCTTACGTGATCTTAGTGTGGGATTAAATTGTCTTGTCATTAATCTCTACCTATAATGTTGTTTATTATGGTAGGTGATGACTTTCCCATCAACTTGTGGAGCATGTGCAGCTAGGTGTGAGACTCGAATGTTTGTCACAAGTATCCTTGACCTATTTTAAGGCATTCTATCACATGATAAACATTCTCTCACAGTCACATTGTTGTTCCATATGCCTCCATTTCATACTTACATTGCAGTATGCTACTATATTAAGACTTCTTCCCTAATTAGTGACATTGACTATGACAATTGAGAGAAAGAACACGAATACTTTTTCCTTTCTTGAGATCATACTCTGACCAGTGTGGAATTGTTTGGGAGATGGGATGAGCAATCATATATGGGGCAATTATACTTGATTGTGTCAAAATTTACTCACTGTGGAGTCAATCTGATATGTGGAGCATATGGTTGAATTGGAAAAGGCAGAGATTAAGTATCTGAAGTTTTGTTGAGAATGTCCAGTAGTATGAGAAGAGGCTGTGGACACTATGGTTGGAGAGATATTTCAACCTCATTATGTTTTGAGATCTTTTTCATTTTCAATAACTGTATGCATCCCTGATGGTTCATCTTTATTCTTAAGAACTGTGACTGCATTGTAGTTGCAGTGGACTTTTAGTTAAAAATGATTTATCCACTTATCTAGGTGCATGCTTTTGACTTGCTGATTATGTTTCAGAACATGTAGTTAAATCTTGGATACAAAAAAATAAAGATAGTAAAATCTGGAAGAGTTACTAATTACCTATCGGCATTTTCTTTGTCCGTATAAAATTTTGAGTCATGACTCATGGCAAGTTGATGTTCTCTAAAAGTACTATTTATGATGTAGTACTGTTAGTAGACTATTTGACTTTACTAAGGGTTGCACATGTTTTATTCATAGAAGAGCCATGTCAAGACATCAAATCACAGTAGCAACAACTTTGGCTGATGTCTTCTTCCTTTCTGGGCATCTATGAAACAATTGATTTTATTGTAGAAGGTTCAAGAAAATATAGAATGCTAATGCTAGGGAGGATGTGGTGAACTTTAGTTCATGGAAGTTGAAAGGCTGTTGTTGAGTTGATGGTAGGATTGTGGTTGCAGTGATGGAAGAATAAGAATTCTCGCCCTTCTATGCTCCTCTCTACTACTTTCTACCATTTCTCTTTTCTTCTCTTTGATTTTACGTTTCTATTCCCCTTTTTGACAAACAATATTTCTTCTTGTGAAAAGAACTGGCAATTATACACTTGAAATTTTCTCTGACATGTTTGTGTCTATAAGCCTTACTGATACTTTTTGATGCTAATTGCTCTGGAATATAAGTTTTGCTGATTCTTTTATTATTGTAAGAGTATTTCATTGATCCTTTGTTTCATCAGACATTCGAAGCCTTGACAGCTTGTAGAGATTCCTTATTTCCAAGAAGTAATTGTTATGGCATCAACGTGTGATGCCTGTGGTTACCGCAGTTCTGAGGTATGTAATAAATGCTTTTACTATTCACCGTGCTCTCATTTAATCATTTAACTCTTATTTTTCTCGCAGTTGAAACCTGGTGGACGAATTCCTGAAAAAGGAAAGAGAATCAAACTTTCGGTGAAGAACATTAAAGACCTAAGTCGTGATTTGATAAAGGTTTAGTTCTGTATTTGTGTTTATTTTCATAACAAGGAATCTATTGTTTTGCAAATAGTTTGATTTTGCAAATCAACGACGTCCAAAGGGTTTGACTTGTGTACTTCTATCATATGAGTTGAGATCCTTTTGCGGCAAAGACCAGTTGGGAGATTTTGTGTTTGCTAGGCAATCAGTGAGGGATTGAGTCTACGATCTTCCCCTTATTTAACTGGACTTTTTCACTTATGATTACAATTTTGTTATAAGTGATTGAGGAACAATAGTGAGGAGTTCCTGCAGGACAGATCTTGAATTGAGAAAAATATGTACTGATATTGTTTAGCATCTTCAAGATTATAAATGGGTAATAGGAATAGGACAATGAATGAGGAGCTCTTACTAAGGAGTTAATTAGCAATAGTTTGGAAAATGATTGCTGCTATTATTTAGACTTTATAAGTATTGCAGATCACCTATACGGATACCTTTTGTGATTGGACGGTTTGGTCTATTCTATTTTATAAAGATAGTTGGGATATGTGCATGAAAGTATGTACAGCTGAAGACCAATTATGCTAAAAAAAAGTTGCTCTTTTTCTGTCTTTATTGAAATGTTACTTCAATTGAATTTAGAGGCCAGAATTATGGCATACATGCGTAAGTATTATTCTTAACGTAGGGTGGAACGAAATATGTGATTCATTGGTGAACAAATTATTAGCTTGGAGAATTTGTCAAGGTTGCTTATTTATCCCGATTCTCATCTTTTGGAAACAGTCCATTTAATTAAGGGGACGAGTGGAAACCGGGAAAATTTTGCTTGCCTTGGGTTATTTGATAAGAGTCACGCTAACTCTCTAGTGTTCAACATGGTGGCATCTGCTTTTTGTGTGCTAAGGAATTGTGCTTCAATTTACTGATGAAAATAAGTTTGTAGATGCTTTGATACCATAGGATTTGCTGTAAGGGTTTGAGGTTTGAGTGGTCCACTTTAGTCTGTCCCTCTGTCTTTCCTCCTAAATCTTGTTTCTTCTTATCCACTACCCTGGTTTCAGCCTTTTCAAAAGTACTTTTCTTGCTTTATTGTTCCTATCTAATTTAAATGACAGAAAGGAAAGTATGTTTTGAATTTTAGTTGTTTTTTTGCCTTCTCAAGAGCACATATGCAAGTTTCTGAATGTCCATTAGATAATGATGAAGTTGGTGAGGAGGTATTATGGTCAGTTAAGAACATCTTGCAAATTTAACCTTAGTTTTGATTTTTATTTCTTTATTCTATAATTGTTGGATTCCTTGCAAGCTTTCTGAGTGTCAGTTTTTGGTTGCCAAACTTAAGCTGCTCTAGAATGGTATGTACTTTTGCAAGGAGTACTCATAATTGTAAGTAATGCTAGTAAAACAAGCAAACATTAAATTTACTTCTCTATTCTTTGGAATAAGTGTTTGATACAAAATAATAATGTGCCTGATCTAATGTTGACGGTGGCTTTTGAGTGCATATTTTGTCGTTGTGTTGATCCTGTAGAGAATTGCTAAATGACATGGACAGTCTTTATCCCAGTGGATGGAGTCATGGGAGGAAATATCCTGGAAAATATTTGAACGAATAAAAAATTGTTTGTGTGAAGTTTGAGGTGTTAGTCTTGTCATTGTTATGCTTTCCTATCCTGACTTTTTTCTTTTAGCTTTTTGTTATTGTCTTTGGATCTACTCATGCTTTGATTGCATTTGAACTTTGCTCATCAATAGAAAAGCATCTTTTAGATTTACCATTTCTTGCATTTCATATCGAGATGCAAGACATTCTCTGACAGTTATGTTTATTTACAGTCCGATACTGCAAGTGTCAAAGTACCAGAGCTTGATTTGGAGCTTGCAAGTGGTACTTTGGGAGGTGTGGTTACAACAGTTGAGGGCTTGATTACAAAAATTAGTGAAAGTGAGTATGACTTTTCACATTTATGCTTTACTTGTTCCTTTTGTGATTAACATGTTTCTTCATAGTTGTCATGCTCATAGAATATTGAACTTTTATTTTTCACATAAGCTTTGGGACTGTGAACATAGAAGTACGCATATAAGTGTTTGAGAATATTTACTTTGAGAACTTTTCTTTGATAATTTGACAGACTGAGTTATGTATAGATGTGCATTCTCTTATTCTTTACAACAATCTGCTTCCCTTTTCCTCATTTTTGTTGTGCATATATATTCTATGCTTTTCTTATAACATGCTACAATAACAACACCACCCAGTATAAATCACACTGGTTTGGGAAAGTCTAGTAGTACGCGGTCTTAACTAGTAAAAAGGTTGTTTCCAAATGAGCTACATGATGCACTGATTTACTTAGAATATGGACTCAAAAACACGCTCTGAAATTAGTACATAAAAGAGAAGATTAATATAAAGACGTTCATTGAAAAGAACTCATCATTTTGAGAATCTTTTGAAAAGAGGGTAAGCGGTCCTATATTAAGGATAAGCTTCAACACCATTGGCACATTACTCAACCCACAAAGTGATCACGTACAAGTATTAAAACATAGAATTTGAAAATTTTCCAAGTAATATAGAAAACATACCAGAAGGATAGAATTAGAAGAAATGTTGCGAAAGACAGAAATTTTGGGAAAGTCATGAGGATGAAACATGCTTTCTATATTACTTGTTGAATTAAAATTGCAATGTAGAAATGTTTTTTTCTTTTTTTTGAAAATAATAGATTTCATGATAAGAAAATATATACAATCTAGAGAACAAAACAAGTATAATCCATAAAATCTAGATTACAGAGAATTAAGGTTCCTAGTAATCACCTACATCTTGAGATCGAAGGAACTCGCTACACCAATCCCCATCTACTCTTCATGCTACTTGTCAGATTTGCAGCTATTTCTCTTGCTAACATGGCTAATCTGCAATGTAGGAAGATGGCGTGAAAAACCTTCTCACTGCTTCTACTCTCTTTTTTGAATACTCTGCAATTGCGCCATTTCCATATGTAGTATACCAAAGCTGCCCAACTTAACTTGATAGCCTTTAGATCAGCCGCATTATGCACTCTAATTTTTTCCAGCCAAGCAATAGTTTCACTCTAAGAATCCGGTGGTCGAGCCACGTTGAGTATATTTTGCAATCGATCCCAGACTTGTCTGGTGTACCTACATCTAATCATGAGGTGTTCTAAACTTTCCAGTTCCGCATTACATAATTCACAGTTCAAATTGCTAATGGAGAACTTGATCTTATCCCTTGTAAGCAACCCTCCATTGATTCCCATCCATAAGATGAACGAATGAGATAGGTTAAGATCACTATCCTATACTAAGGCTGCCCACTCCTGCCTTGTGCTCTGTGTAACCTGTAACAGTGTTTTACAGGCTTTTGTGTTGAACTTCTTTGAGTTATTTGCTAGCCACTTAATTTCATCATACTCTCTTTACTGACATCGTGGCAACTCTTCCATGATGAGGCTGACACTTCTACTATTGCAGAAGGGCCACTTCTACTATTGCAGAAGGGCCATATCTACTGATTATTTCGAATAAGCAAACTTACTTTAGTAGTTGGATTCACCACCAATTTCAAGCCTTGTACCTCCTCCACTTTATATAGAGGACTTTTACAATGCCAATTATCATACCAAAAAGACTTGCTTTTTTCATTCCTAATCCTGTAAAACACCTAACTTTGCATCCATTGTCTGGTCTCTAGAATTTCTTTTAGAGTTCCTGACATATCCTGTCATAACTGTAGGATCTAGATACTCTTGTGCCTATCCATTTCACCTGTAAATTCCCCTTTTTGTGGCACACTTATAAATACTCTTGTGCTTAATGAATACATTGATCTATTCTTTTTCGTCAACTAGTGTTAGGTTTTTTGTTTTCAGTTTAGTAATTTAAGTGCTGAGGTTGAACGATCTCTCTATTATGCTGATTTGTTTCTGTAGTCTTTATGATAGAAGAATCATAACTTTCAATATATTTTCTTATCTTTAATCAGATTTCATTTATTTGCTTATCTGTTTTATGATCTGTGGTTACTAGGTCTCTGTTATTTACATATCATTTGTGTTGCGTCTCATGTGACATGTGAAGTAGGTGAAATTCGAAACATTATGTATATGCATTAGAAATAAAGCATTCTATGTTTCTATTACTAGCTCTTCTTACTTTCGTGCATCGTGTAATAAAGATGAACAATATGGTTTCTCTGGCATTTGTTGTCTGTTACTGTGTATAATGTTGTGTTTTTTTGCTTGCTGTTTCATTTCTTTTGTCATATTTGGATTTTTTCTACTATTATCTTTTTCTTTTGTCACGAAACACTTTACAGGTACATGTCATTATTATATATTTAAATGACGTTAGATTATCAAGCACATTTGTATCTGCATGGTCATCCCCTCATCCCCCCACTCTTCTGCCACAAAATTCAATAGGAAATTTATATCTGCACAGGCATCCCCTAATCCTCCCACTCTCTTCTTCCACAAAATTCAATAGGACATTTATATCTGCATAGTCATCCCCTCATCCTCCCACTGTCTTCCCACAAAATTCAATTGATACATGATTCATACTATACTTCATATTCGGATGTTCAAGTTTCCTTTTCTAAGTTGCCTTGTGCAGGTCTTGAAAGAGTGCATGGATTTACCATTGGGGATAGCCTAGATGAGCATAAAAGAAGCAAGTGGCAAGACTTTAAAACAAGGCTAAACAAGGTATCCTAGTTTCTGTTCTTTCATATGCCTGTAAAGTATTGTTCACTTCTCTTTGGGGATTTTCCCAGGGGTTGGGGGGTGCGGTGTAGAAAGGACATGGGAATTCCTTTACCATTTTCTTACATTAAGTGTTTTCCAGTAACTGCATACTTTGCATGTACCTTTATGATGAATCAAAATCCTTATCACTACTTTAAGCAAGTGCTTTTAATATTGACATCCATACATGGAAGAATTCTCTGGAAAAACGAACAATAGAAAATGTTACTTGTGTGATTATTGTTAGACCTAAGGCATGAGAGGAACCTGCTTGAACTGCCATAAAATAATTAAGGAGTGGCTGAGTTGGACATAATGTCAGTTAGTTAATTTTCTTATTTCAAGAAAAGCTTGAACCATTAGTGTCATTTGGTTAAGGAAGAACGGAATCCACCCATCCCAACTGAACTGATAATCCATTAGTGAATTGCTGGTTCTCAAGTTTATTTAACCAACACTTGCCTTATAGGTTGTGTTGTTTTGAAGTTGGGTTGTCTGAATTCTTAGGCTATGTTCTTTGTGTTATGTACTTTTTATTGTTCACATTCCTGGTGCTTGAAGCAAGATATAGTAGACATGATCTGGTTTGAAAGATGAAAGAGTTGAAAATCTAGTTTCGAAGATGGCCTATAAGTTCAGGCTGCAGAAACTATCCAAACTTAAAACTGATTTTTTCTCTCTCAGTTTGATTTTTTCAGTGAAGGCGTGTTTGGTTTAAGTGAAATTAATCACCTTTGGAATAATGACTTCAACTCAAACTAAACTGCTCTTAAACCTTTATAATTTTTGAACTTCTTAATTGTTTAAAAGTGGGTGGGTTTAATTTTCATCTTTTGTCCCAGCATAACATGCTAAAATTCAGTGAACATATTTTGTTACGTTTAAGCGATTATTAAGACAATTGAAAGAAGAGCTCTTATCTGTTTCTATATGACTTTGTTTTATCTGAACCTATCAAGAATTTCAGTGATTGGGCTTTTCTTCCTTTTTCATTTATTTCATTGTATTATATTCCTTAAACATGTTGCAGCTTCTGAGGATTGAGGAGCCTTGGACATTAATCCTCGATGATGCCTTGGCAAATTCCTTTGTCGCCCCAACAACTGATGACATGGATGACGATCACCAGTTGACATGTGAGTTTGTTTTCATTGGCTCTCTCTACTTTTGTTCGGTATGGAAGATGTTTTGATAGCCAGACTGGGATATTGAATTTGTTAAAAGTCAAGGTAACGAGCTGGGTGCTAGTCAAAGAAAGTTATCTGGAGCTTATTTGGTAATTAAAATGATTTGTATGGTATTTTGTGCTATAATTTCAGTTGAAGAATATGAGAGGTCTTGGGAGCAGAATGAGGAATTGGGTTTGAATGATATTGACACTTCTGCCGCAGATGTTGCATATAACCCGACGTCTACATACGATCAAACGGAGGGATAAAATTGCCTCATTTAGTGTTTGATTTTCTCCTCCCCCACAATTTTTCTTAAATTTGTCTTCCTTATTTGGTTCGTCGATGCCAACACTTTCCTTGTAACGATCTAACTTTATCAATCTGTGTAATTTTTTTTCAATTTCCCTTTGGTTTTTGAGCCACTTTGGGCGATTGTTTTGATGGTATAATTTTGGATTGAAAGGCTTCTCGGCCACAATTATTAAAGAAGATTTCTCAGTGATCCTAATGATGGCTTTCCCTTCATCATTTCTCTTTTTCTCAATGATGTTTGTATTTTATTGCAATCACTTTACATTTTCCTTGTTCACTGATGTCCCTGGAAGTAGAATCATTTTGATCTCCTTTAAGCGCTAGTGCGTATAGATTTATCCCATTGCATAATTATCCCACTCCAAGCTCAATTCTCCGTGCCTTTCCAATTTATATTTTAATGACTCATGGACCATAGAACAATGGGTAGTAATCACCTCGAAATTCAATGTTATAACTGAAGAAAGTTGGGTTAATTAACTTAAAAAGAAGTCGTAAAGTAACGATGTTACAAGGCTTGTATACATCATATGCTTTTCTAGTTTTAACGATTTTATTGTATTTTTCTAGAACGAAAAATTGAAAATGTTCTAAACCCTTAATCATATATTATTTTGAACTTTTTTTAAAAAAAAATTAAACATATCTTATGTTAAAATAATGACATACGATTTAGAAAATAATATATAGTTAGCATCTCATTAAGACCTATATAGTGTTAAAATTTGTTCCTTTAAGTATTTATATTAAATTCATTAATATTTTATTTTTATTAACGACAGCACCGTCGGTGACAGAACACATGTAAGTCTACATTTGAGTGCCATTCCAATTTGGCTTGTTCTTTCTGTAATTATTCTCTATTTGAATATTTGGCACCTATATTTAAGACTTTTTGTTTTTAATTAGCAGCTAAGTTGATTTCTTAGCATCGTTATGTCAAGATTCCCTGTATTTATTTAGCGCAATCTTTTGGTGCCTTTATGCTGAAAATTTTGTCAGGAAGACTGACCGCGATATGTATAGTCCTAATGCAAAGTACACGAACTCATATGTTAAGATCTTGGATCCAAGTGTCATTGAAGATTTTTTGTAGCTTAAATTTTGCGTTTTTGAGAAACTTGCCAACTTAGTAATTTCGAAAGATGGAAATAGGATATCAAAAGGATTTAGTTTTATGAACTTTGATAAAATTTATGATATTAGATGAGGATTGGAGGTGATGAATGGAATGGAAATCCGTACGTACTATTTGTATCCCTTTTTGGTGTTAAATAAGGATAGTTAGCGACTTTTAAAAGCATTAAAGTTTGCTGACTTGCATTTTCTCAACCACTTAGGATGATGGGTAGTATTTATGGAGCAGGTTTATATTGCAAGTCTAGCCCCGTTTTATAGACGTTCGTTTGCATAATACTACTAAATCTGAGCTCCAGAGGTCTTAGCTATCTTCATGGATTAAAAGGAACTTCAGGCAGATTGACGATAGTGATTGCCTAATCTTGATCATAGTTCAACCACCCAAATTTGATACTGGGAAGTTGTTTTTTGTGGACATTAGATCACGAATATAATATTCTTTTTCTTATTTTCTTCTAAAATAGGTATTTTCTGTATTAAGTCAGATGATTTTATTAAGCCCCACAAAGGTCATTTGGTAGCCCATGGATATACATAGATTGAAAGTTTGGATTATACTGAAAGCTTTGCACTTATTATAAAATTAACTACTATTAGATGTCTATTGGTTATACTACTACTAAGAATTGATAGTTAAATCAATTAGATGTAAACAATGTATTCCTTTGTGGTGAATTGCGTAAAGAAATCTACATGTCTCCTCCCCCAGGCTACTCTCACCTTGTGACACTCGTTTATGTTGACTTCAAAAATCTCTGTATAAAGTAGGCTCCTAGATAATAGTTCAAAAAGTTCTCTTTATCATTGACAAAATTTCGCTTTTTTCAATCTTACAATGAGCATTCACTTTCTACTTTAAATGAACGTAACTCTTTTTTTTTTACTCTTCTTGTCTATGTAGAATATATATTTTGTTAGAAATGATATTTTGTAGATTAAAATAGTTAAGAACTACACATGTTTCTCTACAAAGAATCTTGGTACCTTTATGTATTTTCTTAATTTAGAACTTGCGCGTTCTCCTTAAGGAATATCTCTTTGCTAAGCTAAATATACTCTTGACCTCATGAAAGAAATTGTAACGTCTAGTAGCAAACCAATTGCTTTTTCCATTCTCCAATAAAATTGAATATCTTTAAATTTTGGTGAATCATTAAAATAATGAAACCAATATTGTCACGTGTCTTATTTATATGTCACCATTTATCGTCTTGATATCACTTATGCAATACAACTTCTCTGTTAATTCATACAAAAAGTCTTATCATCTACATCTTGATGTTGTCTATTATATTCTTTGTTATTTGAAGAGTTCTCCTTGTCAAGGTCTTTTTCTCCTGTAAATAATGATTTTTAGATCAGAGCTTATTATGTGTCAACAACGCAAATTCTCCTATGTCTCAATGATATATCATAAGTTATTACATTTTTTATGCTACTTGTATCATTTAGATATCAAAGGAACAACCCACAATTTAATGTTCTTTTTAAGAAACAAAACTTTGCTTTTATGGTTGCTACAACTAGTGAGTTCATGTGGTCATGCTCTTCTTACTAATCTTTTTTTGTCTATATCCACCTACACTTTTGCATTGTAACAATCAATCAACTTTACATATTGCTACTAATCCCTTCTTCCTTGAACGCACTGAACATATTGAGATTAACTATCATTTCATCTGTGAGCACTTGCAATTTGGCATTGTTGCTACACAAGATGTTTCAAATCAATTCCAATTAGTAGATATATTAACTAAAACTTCAAGATGTGATTGCTTTTATTTTCTTCTTCATAATTTAGGCATTAAGGATCTTCATGCTTTAAATTGGAGGGGGATCTTAAAGATATTGGTTGAATATATGTTACCTTCTATATCATGATATTTTTTATAAAGTGAAGTAATATATTAATGTAAAAATATATTAAAAAAAAACTCCAGTTGGAGGCTTTAACCTTTTAGAGGCCACAAAATATTAGCTCGAAATTATCATTTAATATAAGGGGTCTTGTTATAATCTTCTTACATGAGGCAGTAGTGACCTTTAAGGACTTATCCACACTCCATTGTATTCTTTCTATTATGGAATGGCCAACCCTATCTACTATTTATGATTAGCTTCTACACGTTAGTTTCACCTAGTATAATAGCTTTAGTGGATTGGAAGTCCTTTAGCTTATATAAAGGGCTTAGATAATGCCAATTATTAAACTAGAAGTCTATGCACTTACTATTACCAACATTTTGCCTCTATGCACTTACTATTACCAACATTTTGCCCTTTTCTTCATTATTTGCCTTGAAGGCAAAGAGGTTTTAGGATTAAAGTCAATGACATAAGCTTTCTTTTCATAGGAAATATATGTGGATTTATTTCACCCACATGTTTTCCTTATCTACACATAACTTCTATGATCTCTTTGTAAGAAATATTGTGTTCATCATTCAGTTTGATGTGATCCCTAAACCTCTATATTGTTTTGGTAAGTTAATAAAGGTGCATTTGACTTTAGGGATTTTAATCTTGTTACTTTTTCCACTCCATAAGAAGGCCCATATCAATTTGCCTATAGATTTAAGAAATCCTTTTAGTAAAGTTAGATCAGAGCACTAATATATATAGAGATTGCTCAAGATAGATATGACAAGCTACAACTTACATCTATATAAAGGTGATACATCATTTGAAAGTTAGATAAGATCACCAATATGTATAAAGGCTCTCTATTCACAAACATAAAATAAGACACTACGGTGATATAGTGTTAGATTTGATGAATTTGATTGGGAGCCTAAAGGTTTTCAATGAGCTAATGATGAAATTCTAACAATTGCACACGTTAAATGGATTAAAAAAGGGAGGGTTCCTCTGCAAACCATTAGAGCTACAATTGGTTATTGTTTCCATCCAGTTAGGACTGTCTATACAGCATAAAATTTTGGATATTTGTAGACAGAAATTAACAGTTCGCCTTCCTCTAAGTCCCAAATAACTTGATGTTTTCTCATGAACTATTTGTGTCAATAGATTCTTGTGATCGAATAAAATGTCATTTTAGAGTTAAACTTCATAGTATAGCTCTTAATGGATTTGCCAGAGTTATAGCCCTTGAAAAGCTCTTGTGCAAACAGTACATTATCTTTAATGTATCTCCTATAAACATGGCTCTTTGATTAGGGTTAACGATGTTTGATAGGGTCTTCCTTAACTTATTTTCCAAGATCTTAAAATTTATATTATGAATCACATTACATCACACATTTGGTCTATAATCATTTACTTATAAAAGGTTAAGAACTTTAGATACCAAACTTATATAGGTTTGGTTTAATTTAGTAATAATCCTCCTAGTTGTAAGGAATTTCAAGACTGAGTTTAAGATCATAGCACCTATTAACTCCTAAGTACTTTGTAAGAACCTTGTATTGTACCCATCTAGGAAAAGGACTTTGTTTGGATAAAAGGAAAATATGGTGCATTTGAATCCATCTTGAATAACTCTACTAGATAGTTCAGTAAAAGGTGAATATGAATAAAACCAACAATGGAGTTCCTGACTAAGTTAGGAAAAGGTTTAACTTTATTGCTTTTCCCTAGTTTCTTCCTAACATGTTCAAAGGCTCATTTATTTATTATTTCTTATTTATATAGTTCCTTACCCTTAAAATTAAGTAGAGATAAAATTTTGCCTCTTTTTTTTTCGTTTTAGCTTGAATGATGTTATAAAAGAATCTTGAGTTTCTATCCTCATCCCTTAACCATAAATTTTTTTGCTTCAACTAGAAGTTTTAATCCTCTAAAGCATTAACATATCTTTTTAGATCCATTAATTCCTGATTGTTGATTAAGGAGTCATATGGGTTCGTGGCAAGTGCGTCCTAGCACCTATTAAGAGAATCAAATGTCGCTCTCTTGTCTATAAGCATTAGATCACTATTGATTTTTGTATTTAAATGAACTCAACTTTGATAGATTTCAATTTCTATAGGCACTCGTAAGTTTATGACCCAAATAACTAAAAACAAAGGCCTTTGGTGATTGCATCTCTAAAATTAGGGTGACTTAACTAGGAATTAAAGAATATAAAAGGAGCATTTATCTTAACAGTTATGGATTTTAACTTTATCTCAGTAGGAGTATGATATGATGTAAGGTAGTTAATGAAGCATGCAAAACTGTAAGGGTATGAGTTGAGATAAGTAGAATTGACCAGAAATATGTCAAGTTTCTTTTGGGAAAATTGGCTTCCTATTTATCTATTTTTATAGGTTAAAATTTTTCCCATGTATTTTAGGTTTGTTAATTCTAAGTTATTGGTTAACTGAGGTAACTTATGATGCCTGATTTACTCTAGCTTCCTGTGTCCCTAAGCTTTACAAGGTGACAATATACAATTGCAATCACCTACCACAATCCAAGAGGAGGAGGAGCTCGAAAAAATTCTTTCCAACTTATACCATAATTTTCTTCTTTGGAACTTCGACTTAGAAGCTTACATTACTATGATAGCTAAAGGAGATTTGGAGTGCTTTATGATAATGTCGCAATAGATATATTGATTTGACACAAACTACTTTAGCCATTAAAAGAAAGTGGGATCCAAGGATATAATAATTCTCCTGTTGTAATGAGTAGTATGGTTGTCAATTATGATCCATTCCTTCTTCAAAACAAATGGCCTCTTTAGAATTTATCATTTTTTTTTATTTTAGTATCAATAAGACCAAAACAAATGAGAGGCTTCTTTGTTTATTTGGCCTATTTAGGCCTTTGACATTCCAAACTAAAAAACTCATATGGAAGAGGTAGTATTAGCTCTTTTCTTCCTAGTTTTTCTACCGGTTCTACTACTACTAGTACTTGGCTCTATATTGCAATTGTAAGCTTACGTCCACTTAGGATTAATTTGGGCCTCCAGTATATAATAACTTGTTTCACTACAATTCAATTTGTTTCCTATTAAATTCTCCTTCAATATAGAAGTTGAAACTTTATCTGGCTTTTGTTCAGTGGTGTCATTGACGTGAGGTTTATTTGTATGTTTAACATGACAATTATCTCCAGTTAGTTGTGTATCTTTAAATTTCTTTATAGGATCACCAATTGGCTTTAAAGAATTTTTGGATAGCTCGCTTATGATTGGTTGACTTGGGCATTTGATATCTCCACCTATTATAGGGTTTCAAAAGAGTGAGTAGTTTAAAGATCTTGTTTTTTCACCCTCCATACTTTCACCATACCTTTTCTTATAGGTTTACTTGGATAGGTAATCTGGATAGAGTCCTCCACCAGCTTGCCTTCCTTATTAAACCTCATTATAGTGACAGAATCATAAAAGCTTTTTCCAATTAAACCTCAATGTAAACACAAGCAAACCTATTCTTTTCAAAGTAGTTGTATTTCTTCAAAACTAAGTGGCCTTCCTTATAAGCTAGCAGCGGTTAAAGACTAGTATTTTAACAAAACTTTATGAAAATTATCCCAAACTGGAATGGTTTTTAGTTTTTTTCTATCCAATGATATTCCTAGTCTCTACTTCTGCACTAGTATAGTTTTCCCCTAAGTATGCCACAACCCTAGGTCAATGATCTTTTGTGTCCTACCCTCATTGGGAAATCCAAAAATAAAGAACTCATCTTTACTAATCAAGGTATTTATTAAGACAAATATTCTATAGTTGTTGTTTGCCATTGTTAGACAAGGGGAAAAGCTAATTTTATAAAATAACCAACCAATGTTGCTTTTCATTTTCTAGCCTCCATTTATAACACCTTCGGTGGTGGAGAGATTAGGGCACCTTCAACCTAACTTAAGATGTAATGGAACTAACCAAAAGAGTTAAGGTCCCTTGCAACTTTACTGTAAACCAATTTTGAGTCTTAATATTGTGCTTAAGGATTTGATTTGATATTATCTAGAGTTTTAAAGTTGGGATAGGCTAGTGGAGGAAAGGAAATGGTTGAATGGAGATTAGGGGTTGGAGCAAAGATCATGTCAATGAAGTCAACGTTGTTGGGGGAGCTAAGGGAAGCCTTTACAAAAAACAAAAAACAAATTGACAGAAGTAAAAGGCAGGAAATATAAATAGGAAGCGGGTGACTAAATGAAGAAAACAAAAGATTAAGCCGGACAATGGGTCGAGGAGCTACCCGGATGAAAGAATTAGGAAAATGTGGGTGAGTTGAGAGAAGTGGAAGAATAGGTTAAGGAGTAGAGTGAGATGTAAGAGTTTCTCTTACTAGATCTTTCTTATTTATACATCATAATATCACTTGTAACTCTTTGGAATTTAGGCTATAATTATTCTCTATTAATTAACTAGCTATTTTTAATTTTTTTTCCTTAATTATAGGCTTTTATACTTATATGAATTCTTTTGTTTGTATTAGAATGAATCAAGAACTTCAATATTCTTTTCCTTCATATTTTAGCTCCATTTTCTTCATTAATCATTTAGGAGCATCTTTTAAATCTTCAATTTAATTTTAATTTATAATCTGACTCATTTATGAAAAAATTCCCTATAACATAATATTTTAAAAGAAGGTCCTCATAATTAATAAAGACCCCTTTTGTTGGGTTATTTGATAGAACACATGACATGTTTTTGAATATACAACATTTAAACTCGATTAATTTACTCTTTTATAGAAAAAGTTAACATGAGAAGTTTTGAAGATCATAAGAATAAGCATAGGACCTTTCCTTAAAATATTGAATCATAGGAAGCATTAAGGACTAAGTACTCGAACTACCAAATTACAAGGGAACTAAAGAAAATGAGAAAATGACATGTAGTAGAAGCTAAGAGTTGATTATGAAATTACTCTATAAGTAATTAACTAAGAGTTGATTAACTATTACTGTTTATAGGTTTATAAATCTTTCATGTCTTTTTCTCTTTTTAGTACGAGATTCGACTCCTATTTAAAGTGAGGTTTCAAATCTCCTCTTCTTAATCTTTTGATGTGCTCGTTAAGATTCAATAACTTATTAAGGCCTGAAGGCATAATTCAAATCCGAAATCTCTCCTTTTTGAAGTTGAACAATTTATTCGTATATCTCTTCAGCTATAAGCCAACTTAGAATAACCTTTTGCTCAGATTTTGGTTGTTAACGTCACTTCTCACTCTCATCATCTCTTAGTGTTATATGTTTATTATTACTTTTTAATAACCAAAGTTATTATTAGTATGAATTTTTACTTTAAAAAGTAAATTTTTCCTAAAATTTATATTATCACTTTTGGTGCATTTCTTTACCCATAAAAATCGTGAAGATGATGATTAAGAATCGGTAACGATTTTTAGAAAATGGAATAATGAGGACTTACATACATAGAACCGATGTGTCTTCTAGTTCACAGTATTGTTGGCATCAGATCAATGAAAAAAATTAATATTTAATAATATAATTTGTATTATAAATTAACATTATTTAACGATTTTAATTTTATTCAGTTTGTAGGGATATAATTGAAAACGCAAATATAAATTAAATTACATTTTTTGAAATAATGTTACATACCAAATATTATAATAAGAATCAGCTCAAATATCTTTACTTTTCAAATTTTCGAAGAATTAGATTCCGAATTCACTTTACTTTCCCATCAACTAAACGGGGCTATTGAGTACAACATTATTTGTAACAACCGAAGTTTAAAGTATCCAATAAAAATTTATTTTAGGTTTAATATAAAACGATATACGACAATATATTTAATTCAAGTTAATTAGTGATCATATTCTATAAATTGATTAAACCTTTCACCTCCTATCAATTTTTTGGAATATAAATTGACACTCGCATAAAATAGAGTATTGCATCTTTTTTGTGCTTCGGATACATATAAGTATGTGCATATTTCAAAATCAAGGCTCATACATGTATATGATATGCAAACATCGAAAGACGTAGAATCTTCAAGAAGGATTGTACTTTGAAAGAATCAAAAGCAAAGAAAAATTCCTCCAGCTAGACATGGACTTTGTGGGACATATACGCACTCAATAAAAGTGGGCCGTCGTCGCACATACAGACATGCAGAGAGAGATGGGAAAAGCACGCGTAGTTGGTGTTGGCATGGACTACTCGTCCACCAGCAAGGCAGCTGTCAGGTGGGCTGCAGCGAATCTCGTCGACGCCAGTGATCTCCTAGTCCTCATCGTAGTCCAGCCGCCCAAAGCCGATCATACCAGGAAGAAGCTCTTTGAGGACACTGGATCACGTATGTAATGCTTTTCTTCTCAATTATGTATTAGCTAAAATTTTATTTTTTCAATTAAATGGTTTTTTGCTGGTTGATTTGCGACATCAGCTTTAGTTCCTCTTGAGGAATTCAGAGAGATTAACTACTCCAAACAATATGGACTAACCTATGATCCTGAAATCCTTGATATCCTGGACTCAGTTTCAAGGGAGAAAGGGGTATGTATATATACTTTTTGTCTTCGATACCTGTGTGTAGTAACAGTGTATGCAACTTAATATGTACACAAACAAAACATAGTTTCTTCAATGTATTAATTTTTGCAATTTAATTTAAGCAGGTTAAGGTTGTAGCAAAAGTTTATTGGGGATAGTTTCTTCAATGTATTAATTTTTGCAATTTAATTTAAGCAGGTTAAGGTTGTAGCAAAAGTTTATTGGGGAGATCCAAGGGAGAAGTTATGTGATGCTGTGGAAGATCTCAAACTTGACTGTCTTGTTGTTGGAAGCAGAGGCTTAGGCCCTCTCAAAAGGTATTCCTGCAAATCCTATAATTACCTTACATGATTACTAATTTAATTATCAACTAATTATGGCTTTTATGTTACAGGGTGCTGCTTGGAAGTGTGAGCTACTATGTCGTGGCCAATGCTTCATGCCCAGTTACTGTTGTTAAGGGAGTGAAGGTTTGATGTATCTCAAGATTCAAGTACTTTATATATTTGTTTAATTTCAAAGACAACAATATGTAAATTTGATCTTTGTGTGTTCTATCTATATTTGGATACCGTGTTTGTATATTGAAAAAAGAAGAATTAAACCTGTCAACTTGAGCTTGATATATAAATGGTTTTATCCTTTTATCATTATTTGAGCTTGTCGTTTTGGCATTGGCTGATGTATGTGTACAATTACACATGTCACGTACATTATGTCTACAACTACACACGTCACATACTTTATTTTATACACGCCAACAACTCTTTCCAGAGGTTCTCAGCTGCCGGTCTGAAATGACTCTTTTAACTTAAAAGAGTATTCTATGCACGCAACTGCTCCATCCATGGCTTCTGAATTATTGCTCTAAATTTGAATTACTTGGAAGTTGTTAGATAATAATAGAGTTTAAAGACATCTTAATGTCTTACCACTTTTCCGCACATGAAATCGTGGTCTTTCCAACCTGTCAAATCTTATTCATTACAAGCCAAAGTGAAGGGTTAACGTCAAATTTGAAAGTACATTCACATTTCAGAATTAATTAATCTGTCAAAATCCGAAAAGTATGCGGTACAGATCAATGTTATGAACTTGGTATTTTACTAAAAGTTTTCAGGTTAGAACCCAAAAATGACTTTGTGGAGGCTAGTGTGAAGCTAGTCGTAGAACTTGACTCTCTATTGCTAAGCGATAGTTCCAACAGTTCCAAAACAGATTATTTATGAATAGGTAGCTTTGATTTCTTAAGTTGTAAGTGTTATGATTGTTGGTTTGTTCAAGAATAATTTTAAGCATTAAAGAGTTGAAACATTGAGATTGAAAGGAATTTACATTTTACAATTCAAGTTTCTCAGCCAACAACTCAATTTCACATTATAGGATTAAAACTATAAAATTCCTGTTGATCTCAATATTTTAAATGCAAGTCTACTCACGACAACATAAGGGACCTTTTAGTACTGAAACATTTCGTTGCTAAAAGTTAGTCGCCAACACTGACGCAACGAGAAAGCAATAAATTTCACACAAAATAAAATGAACTTCCAATTGTATCTGAATTTGGAATATTTCAATACCTTAAGACGTCTCTAAACAAGGATTTAAATAAGACAATAAACCTAATAGAAATAGAAAACAAAAAATTATGATAATACCTTTAAAATAATACAAACTTAAGAAAACAGCCACCGTCATTCCACGTCAGTCCCCTCCATTTGAGAAAAACTCAACTTTGAGTACACTGATCATCTGAATATAAAGATTCATCTGTAGAGTAGTAAAGAGAAATGTCTGCTACATTAAATGTTTTAGAAATGCCGAAAGCATTTGGTAATCCCACCACATAAGCATTGCCATTAATCTTCTGCAAAATAGGATATAGTCCATAGTTCTTAGGTTGCAACTTCCTATATGTGCCTACTGGAAATCGCCCCTTCCTCAAAAACACCATAGCCTAATCACCCACTTTGAAGACCTGTTCTCTTCAATGCTGGTTTGTAGCTTTCTTATATCTAGCATTAGCTTGTTCCAATTTATATCTCAACTCTGTATGAACATCCTGCCACTAGTTAGCTATATTTGCAACAACTACATGAATTTTGGGCAATTTAATCAAATCAACAACATGTTGTGGTGTCTTTGTGTAGACAATAAAAAAAGGTGACTTGCCTGAGGCACTATGAACAACACTAGTGTAGGCAAACTCAGTCTATGATAATGCAAAATCCCACTGCTTAGGTCTATCTCCACAAATAATCTGAATAATATTTCCTATGGTCCTATTCACTACCGTTATTTAACCATCTGTTTGAGGGTGAGCTATGCTGCTAAAATTCAGAGATGAATCAAACATCTTCCACAAAGTCCTTTAGAAGTGACTGAGGAATTTGCTATCTCTATCAAAAGTAATAGATTTAGGTACCCATGCAGATGTACAAACTCTTTAAAAAACAGCTGGGCCATATTAGTTACATCTTCTGTTTTCTTACAAGAAATAAAATGAGTCATTTTAGAGAATCTATCTACCATAACAAAAACATAATCCACACCCCTTTAGGTTTATGGTAATCCGAGCATAAAATCAATAGATAAATGCTTTAAAATATTCTCTGGAATAGGTAGAGGAGTATATGAACTAGTATTATGAGATTGACCCTTCGTTGTCTGGCACGCATAACACCTCTGCACAAGATGCATCACATCCTTCATATATAGGGCCAATAATATCTCTCCTTAATTGCAGCATAGGTCTTGTCACGCCTTAGATGACCAGCAAGACCTCCTCCATGTAGATCATAAACCAACTTCTCCTTCAAGGAAGTTTTAGGAATGCATAGCTGATTTCCTTTCATAAGAAAGCCATCATGGATGTGAAAGTTACCATCAGTGTGTTTATTTACACAATTTTCCAGCAATCCCTGGAAGTCTTCATCACTGTCATACAAACTCTTCACAATTTTGAACCCCACAACCTCTAGAGTCATGGTGACAAGCAAGTTAGCACGCTTGCTTAATACATCAGCCACCTTATTCTGTACGCTAGCTTTATGCTTCAATGTGAAGGTAAACTTCTTTAGAAATTGGGTCCACCTGGCATGCATACCCTTATCAATTTTCTTTTGACTCTTTAAATATTTCAGGGCATCATGATTTTACATAGCATAAATTCCTTGCTGATTAGGTAGTGCTCCCATGTCTTCACTAGATGAACCATAGAGTAAAACTTTTGGTCATATGTGGAATAGAGTAAAACTTTTGGTCATATGTGGAATACCTATGCCTAACATCACCGAGTCTTTCACTGAAGAACACTACCAGTTTCTTCCGTTGGGACAACACAGTACCTGTCCCCACACCAGTAGCATCACATTCGACTTCAAATAGGGCCTAGGAGTCCAATAGTGCTAAAAGAGTAGCAATGTATAGTCTTTCTTTCAACACAACAAAATTGGCTTCAGCTTCTTCCCCCATTGAAACTTCCCTTTCTTTAGGAATTCTGTAATTAAAGCTGCAATGCTGCCAAATTTCTTTATAAATCGCCTATAAAATGTAACCAGCCCATGGAAATTCCTCACTTTAGTTATTGTTTTGCAAGTTGGCCGTTCCTTTATAGTTAGAACTTTTTCTTCATCAACTCGAATACCATTTTCTCTAATGATATAACCCAAAAATAGTAGTCTGTTTGTCATGAAATGCAATTCTTCATATTAGCATACAATTTATTCTTCTGTAGTGCTATCACTATAAATGGGTTATATACTCCTCCTCTATCCAACTGTATATTAGAATGTCATCAAAGTACACCACCACGAATTTGTCAATAAACGATTTCAGTACTTGATTCATGAGCCTCATGAATGTGTTAGGAGCATTGGACAATCCAAATGATATCACAAGCCACTAATTCAGCCCCTCTTTTGTTTTAAAGGTTGTCTTCCACTCATCTCCAGACCTCCATACCTGATTCAGATTTGATGGGATCTGTTACGAAGGTCTATATTTAAGAAGACCTGTGCGCCACGAAGCATATCAAACATATCATCCAATTGGGGAATGGACAACTTATACCCTATAGTAATTTTGTTTATGAACCTATTGTCCACACACATTATCCGGCTTCTATCTTTCTTAGGTGTCAACAATGCTGAAACTGCACAAGGACTCATATTCTCTTGAATGTGCCCTTTACGTAACAATTCCCCCACTTGTTTTTTGAGAACTTCTGCATCTTTTTGACTCATCCTGTTGTGGATAAGTTAGGCAAACTAGCTCCTAGAACTAGATCACTATGATGCTGAATGTCCCTCATAGGTGGAAGCCCTAGGGGTAATTCTTTAGACACGATGTCATTAAACTCCTCTAGTAATAGCTTCACCTCATCTTCAAGCTCTACTACAAATTGCTTTTTCTCTGTTACTTACACTTGTCTCATAATCAAAGCATGCTCTTCTCTGGTCTCTTTTATTACCTCTTCAAATTTAGTCTTCAGAATGGGTTACTATTAGGAAAGCCCTGCACTCCACTTTAAAAGCTTTGGATTTAAAACTCTTGTTCACTAGTAATAAGGTATATTTTTTTCATTCTTCTGCAACTTTTATGTATTTTCTCTAACATCATGTTATGTTGCAGAATCAAGTTGCCAAGGTCTACCAAATAATAGGTGATGGGCATCCATGTCTACCACGTTAAAATAAATTTCATCCTTATACTGATCGATAAAAAAGGGTACCTTGTAGCGTTTAGTCACTTGAATCTTGTCACCTTTTTTGATCCAACTAATTGAGTACGTGTTAGGATGCTTCTCCACCTTCAATCCCAGAATTTGTACAACATCTCTCCATATGATATTTTCATAGTTACCTTTGTGATTAATCATATCGGACATATGGTTGCAAATGGTGCACCTGATTCTGAATAATTAGTTTCTCAAGGTATCATCTTCCTGTTTTGGGGTGAGCATCATATTCTTAATCACATAATTATGGCTTTCTTCATTCTCTGCTCCACCAATGGAACTCGTAATCCTCTTCTTCATCATTTCAACCATAATATACCTCTTCCTCCTCATCTTCACGTTTTACCACATGTACTATTTTCAGAAAGGACAGTCACTGGATCTATAGCCCAACTTATTGCACTTAAAACACTTCCCTAGGATAGGCTAGTGTAGGGATTACCCATTTTAGGTGCTTATTTCGTTTAAGCCACCTTCAGCTTCCCTGCAACTCTCTATTCCTAGTTTCTGCTCTCTGTGATTGTTCTATTTTTATCAATGGCAGTTTGAGAGGCATCTCCACCATAATTTCCTCCACAATTTGTACCATATTTTGCAATGTTATTTCTATGGGATTATTTTGGCCTGTTCCTCTCCTGCATCAATTGTTCAGCCTTTAAATCCAAATTTCTAGCTTTAAACAAGGTTCTCACCATATGCACCCCAATTCTTTCTTTAATGGTTGATTTCAGGCCCTTTGAAAATCTGGCTACCTGTTATCCTTTAGTTTCTCTTAGGTCATTCCTGGTTGCTAGCATGGTAAATTCTGCGTAATATTTATGTACAAAATTTTGACCCTACTAGCACCTTTGGTACTGCTAAAACATAAATTGCTCATAATCTTGAGGGAGAAACTTGTTGTGCAATAATTGCCTCATCCTTCTCCATGTTTTGATCGGTATTTTGCCTTCATACGACATCTAAAACTGTAATATCTCCCACTAGGCAGAAGCTCTACCTCTCAATCTACTTGGATTGCCTGACATCGAGCCATCAAGCAACTTACTCTGATACCAATATGATGCAGCAAGAAAGATATAAATTTCACATAAAATAGAAAAAACTTCCAATGTATCTAAGTTCGAAATATTTCAATCCCTTAAGACATCTTTAAACAAGGAGTTTAATTAGACAGTAAACCTAATAGAAATAGAAAATAGGAAATTATGATAATACCCTAAAAATAATACAATCTTAGGAAGACGACTATAGTTGTTCCACGTCCAATGTTGATTAGTGATGAGTTATATTTTTATCGTCAATATCATTGCCAAAGATCGTAGGAAAAAACTATAGGTGACATTTTCATTAAATCGTCGCTAATTCTTTTTTGTTACGAGTACTTTTCATAGTGAAAAGGTATAGGCGACATTTTTCTAAATCGTCAACAATAATTTTTGACCACGCTTTGTTTTTGTTGGTTAAAGTTTTTAGCTACGTTTCGAAATCGTAGCTAAACGTTTTTGACTATGTTTTCGAATGTTTTTGCAAATGTTTTAGAACGTAGTCAAATGTTTTTGGTTACGTTTTGAAATTTTTAATATATATTATAACTAAATATTATATCATGTAAATTATAGTTATTGGTGGCATTTTAATTTATATTTTTGTATGTAATATTTAGATTTTTTGTTGTATAATTTATTATAAAAATATAATTAAAAATTAGAAGCATTGTATAAAAAATAAAATATAAAAATCTGATTATGTACAAGATGGTAATTACAATTTCAAAAATACTTATATACAAAATAAAAAATGCAAATATTATATATTTTGATGAATCAAGTGTCAAGTCACTTCAACTAAGAATGTAGATGCTTTTTGCATATTAAAAATTCAAATCTTGTAAGAGATGGTTGATGAGTAGAAATATTTTAAGGAGTACTAAACTATTATAAATTGAATGCGTATTTCTTGTTTTCTTTTTTTTTCACTTGATATTGAATGTGTGAACATTGCCAGCAATTTAAAATCAAATCCATATAGGTATAATAAAAGTATGTTGAGTAGTCCCAAACAATTTGTAAAATTTAATATATCTTCGTCCATCTTAAGTGCGTTAAAGACACACATCATTCATTTAAAAACTTATTAGATGGCATGCATATTTTTAAGCATATAACCAACTCAAAAAGATAATAATCATTATCTAATAAATAAGTCTTGGATAACATCAATAAACATTTGTACGTAAATGATATATTATCTTAGGAACAAGCTCTCTACTTATTAGGGATAAGGTTGCGTATTATTAGAGCTCTCCAGACTTCACGTTTAAGTAGGATTCACACTAAATGTTGTTGGTATAAATGATATATCATCTCTTAAGGATATAGTTAATCATATTGTGGAAACACTTCTATTATCAAAAATTCATATAACCAAACGTCATCTATATACAATCATATATAATCACATGTATAATACGTTATTACAACTGATTGCTAAAACATACTAATTTCACATGCTAGACCTTCCTAACGAATATATATTGGAAATAAATTTATAGACAAATTATTAGTATCAAATTTTAAGGCAAAGGGTCAAATTTACCGTCTAACATTTGACAAAAAGTTTAAGATAGTTTATGTCTTCGTTATCTTTGGTACCAATTTATCCTCATTCGTTTCTAGAATGGAGCAATTTATACCAAAAAGGCTCATTCCTTTCAAATAAATGCTACATTCATATTAAGTTGTCAACATAGTAGCTTACGTGCATCATATAATTTCTTATTTTTAAATTATTTTTCAGAAATTAAAAATCCTTCCACTCGTGTTTAGATCTTTGTTTCACAATTGTTCAATCTTGAGGAGCTCTGGAAGAATGTCATAGTCCAACTCTTTGACGAAAGCAAGCAATCAAAAAATGGAAACAATGGCTGCTCATGACCTCAAGGGCGTAATTAAAAACTTTATTCAGGCAACAAGATTCCTACTTGTTCTGGAAGATGTGTGGACCACAGAGGCATGGAATGACTTCAAATACGCACTTCGTAAAATTGATCATCAAAGTCGCATGATGCTCACAAACGTCGATGTTGCGGCAACTTTATGCACAAAATTCGATGGTGAAATATATGCTTTGAAGTCGTTGCCTATAGCGTACTCGTAGATGTTGTTTTGTAGGAGAAAATTCCAAAACAATGTGTGTTAGACATGAAAATAAACTACATACATGTCTATTATAATAAAAATGAAAATGCAGAATTTTAATCTCATATATTCTACCATTGATGTTGAGATGAGAATAGGTACAAGGGCTCTTTTAAGCTTTTAGCGTATGTAGCCAGATGGTGTGTGCAAAATAATGTTAAACTTAGGGACCCAATACTATTTCATAGTTTTTATACTTCATGTTGTCTTCCATCAAAACAACAAAAAGAGATGATGGTTCGTAGCGAAAGGTCATGAGGTTCCAAAATAAAAGCAACAGAGATGACCCATCACAATGGAAAACTGTTGGTAACCAATGAATATAGTCTCCTACTTGGGCCATAGATGTAAGCTAAAAGTTATGAAACCTCTACTTAATTAAAGAAATCAAATGCACGAATCATGGCGATAATTCCTTTAAATGTGAGTATTATCTTGCACGTATCACAATGCATCATATTTCTTATTCCACTTTAACTGGACGAATAAACCTTTTTTTATGCGAGGTTTATAGTAATTGTTATTCTAAAAATAAAAATATATACATCAAAATGAGAAAATAACAAAATTAATAAAAGTTTTATGAAAGTATATATAATAAATCACATAATGGAATCAATTTCTATTTTAGCAATATGATCCTTAAAGCTTTTTGGTGATATGCCTTTTGTTAAAAGATCAATAATCATTAATTCAGTACTAATGTGTTCAATGACCAATTTATTCCCTTTGACACGTCCCCTAATGGCCAAATATTTAATATCGATGTGCTTACTTCGACTATCACTCTTGTTGTTTTTGGCCAAGAAAACTGTAGCTGAATTGTCACTATTCATTCTCAATGCCTTAGAAATGAAATCCATAATTCTAAGCCAGATGTGAAACTCTTCAACCATACACAATGTGAGATAGCCTCAAAATAAGAAACAAACTCAACCTCTATAGTAGAAGTAGAAATCAAAGTCTACTTTGAACTCCTCCAGGATACCACTCCATTGGCAAACATAAACACATATCCAGATGCTGACTTTGGTGAATCAACACAACTAGCGTAGTCCGAATTTGAGCAGCCAACTACCTCAAGATTGTCAGTTCGTCTATACATAAGCATGTAATTTTTGGTCCCTTGAAGGCACGTCATCACTTTTTTAGCAGCTCTCTAGTGGTTTATACCTGGATTGCTCTGATATCTTCCCAACTTTTTAATAATAAATACAATGTCAAGTCTTGTACAAACATGAGCATACATTAGGCTCCTTATTTCAAAAGCATATGGAATATTTTTTTTATTTGTTCCCTTTTAAGCTCTTTTTTTGGGCATTGGTTCAAATTAAGCATATCACCCTTCACAATAAGTGCTATACTAGGTGAACAATCTATAATATAGTTTTCTTGGAATAGACCAAAAATGTATTGAGATCTGTTCCTATGGATCTTAATGCCAATGACATAAGATGCCTCACCCATATCCTTGATATCCAAATTCGTAGAAAGAAATTGTTTCACCTCATATAACAAACCTTTGTCATTGGTGGCAAGAAAAATATCATCCACATATAAACACAAGAAAATAAGTATTACTCCCACTAAGTTTTTGATATATGCATTGATCCATGATATTCTCTACAAAATCAAATGAAGAGATGATATCATGGAATTTCAAATACCAATTACAGGAGGCATGTTCCAATCTATATATGGATTTCTTAAGCTTGCACAACAAACGTTCACCATCACTAGAGGAGAATCTGTTGGATCGCGTATGGCCCAAGTATTCACAATACGCTGCGGAAAAGACCATAATACAACATAACGTATAATCGAAAACATACAAGATGCGCAAAATACCTTTTTCTTTTGACACGGATTGGTTGTTGTTTTTCAGATTCGTAGACACTGCTACTCGCGAATGTCCTCTATCGGTATCCACACGAGGATGCACAATCTGGGCTGCGGCTATCGTGTGCTAGCACGTCGTGAAACTCTTTCGAATGCCGCACGGTGATCTC
>JANZXR010000007.1:571138-582536 GCA_027575705.1 Erythroxylum echinodendron
ATAATATATTATTAACAAGTCATAATGTTAATACATGAATCACAAATATCCATTGGCCTAGGGCACATTACTAACAGAATCCATCCAGTTGTTTCATATAAACCTCTTCCACTAGATCTCCATTCAAGAACATTGTTTTCTCATCCATTTGATATAGTTCCAAATCAAAATGGCAACCAATGCCACAATCACTCAGAAGGAATCCTTTTTAGATATAGGAGAAAAGGTCTCTGTGTAATCGATTTCCTTTTGTTGAGTAAATCCTTTGGCAACAAATCTAGCTTTATATATTTCAATGTTGCCTAATGAGTCCCTTTTTGTTTTAAAGACTCATTTATATCCAATGGCCTTTGCACCATTCGGCAACTCCACAAGATCCCAGACTTTATTAAATGTTATAGAATTCATCTCATTTACTATGACATTGCACCACGATTGAGGTTCACTACAACTCATAGCTTGTGAAAATGTTTCAGGGTCATTTTTAGCTCCAATATTATAATCAGATTCTTGTAGATACACAATGTAATCACTAGGTATTATTGATTTCTTATATCTAGTAAATCTTCTTAATGTTGTATTAGTGTCCTCCTGAGGAGGAGCTTGTACAACTGGTTGCTCAACAACCTCTTGTGATTGTTGAACAATCGGATCTACTAGATTGTCATCAGCAACTTATGGAACTTCAATGATTGGTTGTTCAACACCCGTTTGACTTTTGGGGATGCTATGAATGATAATCAATCTATTACCTAAAATAAGAGTTTGTATTTCACAATGATCCTTCTCAAAAACTAAGTCCCAAGATTGATCACTCCCATTAATCAAGTCCTTCTCAAGAAACTTTGCATTTCTTGATTCCACAAACCTAGTATTATGAGATGAACAATAAAATTTGTACCTTTTGGACCTTTTAGCATATCCAATGAAATATCCACTTGTAGTCCTCAGATCCAGTTTCTTTTCTTATGGATTATAAACTCTTACTTTAGATAAGCATCCCCAAACATGTATATGTTGCAAACTCAGTTTCCAACCTTTACATAACTCAAATTGTGTTTTTGGAATAACCTTGGTTGGAACTCGATTTAATATATATACACTGCCGTTTTAAGAGCTTTAGTTCATAAGGGTTTAGGAAGCTTAGAGCGGCTAAGCATACTCCGCTCCATGTCTATTAATGTTCAGTTTCTTCTTTCTGCTACACCATTTTAGTCACCCAGGCATAATGTATTGAATTATTATCCCATGCTCCTGAAGAAACTTGACAAATGGACCGAGTGCTTATCCATTCTCAGTGTATCTACCATAAAATTCTCCACTTTTAGCTGATCTCATGATCTTTATTTGCTTATCGCATTGTCTCTCTGCTTCCATTTTAAATACCTTAAAGGCATCTAATGCTTCGTTCTTTTTATGAAGCAAGTAGAGGTACATATATCTTGAGTAATTATCTATAAATGAGATGAAGTATTTCTGACCATACAAGTCCATTTTTGGATTACAAATGTCTATATATATGATCTCTAATATGTCTGAACTCCTCTTGGCACCTTTCTTTGTCATGTTGGTTTGCTTTCCCTTTATGCAATCCACACAAACATCAAAGTCAGTAAAATCTAGAATATTAAGTACTCCATTCACTAATTTTTTTTAATTCTTTCAAGGGAAATATATCCTAATCTTTGGTGCCACAATATAGAGGATTGTTCATTCATAACACATCTTTTAACACCAGCATTATTATGGACATGCATTGTATTGTGAAAAACATTTTCTTACAAATTAATTTTGAAAAGACCATCAATCACCATTCCCAACAAGATCATATCAATGATATAAACTAAATGATTTGTTTAAAAAGTTAAAGGAATATCCTAAAGGTACAAGTCTTGAAACTAAAATCAAATTTCTATAAAAACTTGGAATATAAAATATCCTTTCCAAATTCAAAACAAAACCATACTTTAAAACTAATTTACATGTCCCAATAGCTTCCACATGTGAATGCATCTTGTTGCTTGAATAGATACACTGTTCATTTCCCATTGGCTTCCTGTGGTTTATAGAAAACTCTGCAAAGTATTGGAAATATGGATTGTAAAACTAGAATCAATCCACCAAGTTTTATGAGAAACATCAACTATATTAGATTCATAACAAAAAAATGTGATTGAAATACCTTTCTTCACAAGCCATGCCTTAAATTTGGCACAATCCTTCTTAATGTGCCCTTTGTTTTTGCAGAAGTGACACTTGGGATTGAAATCCTTTTTGATCTCAGTATGGACTAGTATTTTACCCTTTTTGTTTTCTCTGGCTTTCCCTTTATTGCTTCCTTCTGTGGCCATATCTGCACTTTCACCAATTCCATTACCAACATCCCTTCCTCTCGAACACACATGGTCAATAGTTAATCAATAGACCATTTATCCTTATGTGTGTTGTAAGAGATTTTAAAGGGTCCATATTAAGGTGAAAGGGAATTAAGTATGTAATACATAAGAAAAAACTCAGACATCTCAACCTCAAGAGACTTTGGCTAAGCCGCTATATCCCTTATTTGCATGAAGTGCTCACACACACCTCTAACTTTTGCTAAGCCGCTATATCCATCATTTACCTGATGTGCTCACACACACCTCTAACACTTGTGAGCTTCCTAGATGATAAATTACTCATTAAGGTGTAGGCTAAGGCCTTATTTGAAGACTTAAATTGTTCATCAATAGCCTTCAGTAGATCCCTAACATGATTACACTCTCCAATAGAACCACGAATACTAGCATGAATTTTGGTCTTTAAGTACATCATGTTGAGGCGATTAGATCGCTCCTAACTTTCATACGCAACAATTTCAAACTGAGTTCTAGTGTTAGTAGGTAGAGGTGGTTCATCTTTCCGGATAGCATAATCAATATCCATCCACCCTAATTGGAGAAGAATCCTCTCTTGCCATATTTTACAGTTATCACCATTTAATTTTGGAATATCACATTGAATATCAGAAAACTTCACAAGTAGAATAATTGCACAAAATTCAAATAAACATGCTTATTTCACTAACTTTTGAAGCAAATAATCATATAGCATGTTTTAACAATTTTAAAACATGCAATCATATTTCAATTGTGAATCATATAACAATTAAAACTACATATAGGCTGATCTTTAATTAAAAGATTTATACATAACCTTTATGATCAAACTATCAAATTATACTCATTTCTTAATACTTGTGGGTAAATTAAGAAAAAGATAATTTTGCTATTCGATCCTAATTAACCATGCAAATATAATAAATATTCCTTTGGGATAAAATTTATTATATTTGAATATGATTAATTACAATTTATGTCATTTTACTAGATGTGATCTATATCAACTTAATATACAATTTCTCTTAATCAAAGATATTGTGGCTAATCTTCAACTAATTAAAATTATATTGATCACATGGCACCTCATTTTATTGAATTGCATAGAAATCATGCAATTCAATAAAGTTGGACTAATTTGTCAAAATGGAAATATTTATTATTAGAAAGTATAAAACTAAAGCTATAAAATTAAAGTTTTCATGATTGGCCCACGTGTTCCAGAATCAACACTATTCTTTGAAGGTATAAAACTAAAGCTTTCAATGATTTACCATGAAAACGAGGTTCTGCATACATTCGCGCAAAAATTTCCAATAGTGCGCCACACGTAATAGAAGGTTGTGAATTGTCAGAAGTTATGCAATGCAAATGCACAAAATAATTAAAGCATACATAATTTAAAGTCTTTAATGGTAGGCATCATGAAAACTAAATCATTAATTTAGTAAAGAATGAAAGATGTAGACTTATTATTCATCATTTTCAACCTCTAGTCGAGTTGACTTAAGCTGCATCCAACCCATTTTAAAAATCTGACTATATTTTGACTTCTACAACTTCATTTTTGATGATTCAAAAGTCATTGTAAACATAATTAAATTTCCTTTAGATATGCAAGATCAATTTCACAATATATTAACTCTAATAACATTAATATATGCAATAGAAACATCACCCATTCATGTATATAATCATAGAAATTTAATTACATCAAGACAGAGGTACATAAGTGCTCTGATACCAACTGTTAGACATAAGAATAAACTATATACATGTCTATCTACATGGTTAAAGAAATTGTTAAAGTCAACTTATAGTCTAAAGTAGTCTTTAAGGAAATAGACATTAAATTTCATACTACAATCATATCATATGAGTTTAAAGTGATTGATGAAAATCAGTGTATTTATGTCAAAAGATTAAACAATAAATTTTTGATTTTATCATTATAACTAGGTCATATTTGATATTCAATAATGATAATCAGCTTGTAAAGCCAATTAAATATTATCTATTAACCATATTTAAGATGAAAGATATGGGTAAGGATATATAATCCTTAATGTTACGAGTAGCAGGAATAATTCAAGAATATTATCATCTCTTTCATTATACATATATTAAACAAGTACTTGAATGCTTTTGTTAGAAAGATTGTAAACCAGTTAACTTCCATATTGTTAAAGTTGAGCACTTGATTAATAGGTAGTATGCTTAAACACCATAAGCAAAGGAATTGATAGAGAAGATTCCTTATCTAATGTAATTACTAGTCTTCAATCTATTAGGTTGTGTATGAGACTAGCTATATGTTTTGTTATTAGAATGGTCAGTAGATACTAATTAAATCTCAATCAAGCATATTGGAAAACATTGAAAATAATAATTAAGTATTTAAAAAGAACCATACATTATAGATTGTATTATGATATATTGTGATAGTCAAGCAACTAAGTATCATTACAAAATTAACACATAAATGCCAAGTATAATTATATGCCAAAGCATAATAACTCTAGGAGAAATCAATATGGAGTATATTCCTACAAGAAAAATGATGGCATATCTTATAACTAAATCGATTGCTAGAAATATATTTTTTATGCATGTTAGTTCCCTAAGAATGCCTAACATTTAAATTTTATTGCCCATGGATATTTACAATACTTATTATCAATGATGATGTTTAGATTGATATATTAAACCTACTCCAAATTTGTTTTTGATTCAGAGATTATGTACTCTTAATGGATACATAACTTTAGACATCGCAAAGTATGCTGATTATATGAATTATTAATCAAGTAAGAAAATTAGAAACTTATATATGCGTGGAAGATGTTCGGATGATCTTGAAAAACTTATGGTGGATCCCATATAATATATTTTGTGATGATTGAAAAATCGAACCGGATCAGCTGGTTCAATTATAAAACCTTAAATTATTGAGTTTACTGGTTTGGTTTAAATTAATAACCTTTTTTATAAAAAACTGATTGATTTATTAATTAACCGACCATTTTCCGTAAACTAACCGATTTTTATAAATCTAAATAAATCAATTAGTTTTCATTTGACAGTCTTCTTCTTCAATTAAACTCCAATATCTCAAATAGGTAAAGATAATCTTCTTTTTCAATTATATTTTAAGTTCTTTAATTTTGTTCAATCTTTATTGTATACTAATTTTATGACAGCCTAATAATAGTTTACCTTTAAACCTCTTAAATATCTCCTCATAAGTTAATTTACCATATTTGTTTTTTTTCAAAATATCTTACGAGAACTAACCAAGGGAAAAGGAATTACCAAACCATGAAAATTAAATATATAATAAATATGTTTTATTAGATAAATTAACTCTTTTTAAAACGCCAATGAAATAAAGGCGAAAATACTTCTAAAAATACAAAATACTGGCAAACAATGTTTACTGTGTAATAATAAATATATAAATTACACTGAAATAAATAAAGTGGTTAACCAAAATTAACTAAAAGTAATGATTAACTACATAGTCGCCACCAATTTTAAAAGGTTTTGGTACGTGTGAATCATTTGTAAATGCTATTTGTTACATACACCTTACATTATTTAGATCATATTATTTGTATTTGAAATTAAATTTTTATTAAAGTTTTCTTAGTTCTAATATGAAAGGAAAGGAAATGGCGAGTAGCATGACACTAGAAACTGAGGATGTCAGTGAAAACCTCAAGGACTCAACCCGTCTATTAGAGGAACACTAAAGTACTAAAAAGAATGATTTCGATCTAATGGTAGGGACGAAGATAACCCTTTCTCACGGTCCTTTCATGATACTCTTCTCAAGGTAAACAACATGGAGGAGCACATTCAACTTGAAGATGAGCATGTGTTAGAGTTGATAGACGAGGATATGATAATCAACAACGAGGGACCTATTCTTTCGATTCAACTTTTCGTAAAGATTCAAGGTTTTTTAGAGATACCGTGGAGGAAAGCCATTATTGTGAAGCTATTAAGGCGTCGAATTGGCTATACAATACTATGCTCCAAACTATAAACACTATGGAAAACTGAGGGCGATTTTAAGATCATTAATCTTGCGAACGATTTTTTCCTAATCAAGTTTGCTAGCGATATTGACCTGCAGTAAGTTTTAACGGGAGGTCCTTAGACTATCATTGGGTATTATCTTACTATCCAATTATAAACACTATATTTTTGGGGGGAGGACCATGTCATTTGAAGTGTAACTACTTATGTTCGATTTTTAGGAATAAAACTTACGTATTATCATAAAAGCATCCTTAGGATGGTAGGATTATTAATTGGGAACGTCATTAAGATTGATTAGTCAATCAAGAATGCTTCAAGAGGAAAAATATGCCAGAATTGCCATTGAAATTGATCTAAGTAAGCCTTTAGTGTGCAAATTATGGTGGATGGAGTTATTCTACAGGTGGACATGAAGGATTGCCCCCCATATGCTTTACGTGTGGAAAATATGGGCATTTGTTAACTGCTTGTCCAGAGCATGCTCATTAGCGTAAGGAGCATGGCAACTTACACAAAGAATTTACTAAAGTTGCTATGGCCACTATTAGGGTAGGAATGTCAGTAGGTATGATAGATCTGGCGAGGCCAAACTATGGCCTATGGATGATTGCTTCGAGAAAGGGAAGCAACTAGAAGTGACAAGCCTCAAATATACTAGGGATGTCGTCTAAGATGGAAGTGAGAATCAATGACACAACTCCCGATTTGATGTGATCGCGAATCCTAACAATGAGATATGGGAAGAAAATTTGTCGGGATATTCACTGAGTGACATTACTTTTTAGAACCAGCATAAGATAATCCTACTAAAACCGAACCTTTCTACCATTAGAGGATCTACTAAAACCTACCAACTAAAAGCTACTTATGAAACCCCTTCAAATGCACATCCCATCGCACATATTAACCATGACCCACCAAGGGAGTTGCCATATGTCAACCCCACCTTAGCTAAAAAACCCCACCCCTGAAGCTACCAACCTGAAGAAAAAAACCCCAACCAATTTTAAACCCACACAAACACTCAGTTGTTATCTTATCGAATCAAACAAGATAACCAAACAAACCCACTCAACCCACATTTGATAAACAAGGCTTTAACAAACCCAACAATCCTTATGCAAGCTCTGGTTTAAGGCATGGCATTGATATGGAAGACATCCCTCCAGATCTACACCCTCCTTCTCATTGACATTATTAGAAGTATAATGATACAACAGGTACAGATGTCGAGGATGAGAAAATGACTGACAATAAGGGCTTAACAGGTAATTTGGAAGATAAGGATGTACCACATATTGAAGTTGCAAGTGGAAATGACGAGACTCTAACTGTAAAGTCATAAATTATCTTGCTTATAGATTTTAACTATGTAACGTGGAATTGTTAAGGGGTGGCATCCTTAACAATTTCAAAGGTCAGGGCTAGTCCTCTTCCTAATATTAAAGATCAGGTGATGGAGAGTTTGGTGGGGATGGTTGTAGATAAGGAAATTAGGAGGGCCATTTTCAGCATGAAGCTGATGAAGGCCCCAAGACTAGATGGTATTAGTCCCATTTCTTCCAAAAATGTTGCAGTGTGGTAGGCCCATCTATTTGTCATTTTGAGAGGAAGATTTTCAGAGCTAAAATCCTTCCGAAAGAGTTAAACGAAACTCTACTTGTGCTCATCCCAAAGAAAGAGAATGCAGATTCTATAAAATTGTTTCACGCCTATCAATCTTTGTAATTTTATTTACAAGACAATTTCCAAAGTGATTTTCAATCACTCAAAAGGCGTCCTTCCCTCGATTATAGGATCACCATAAACGAGCTTTGTGTTTGGATGACAATTCATAAATAATATCATCCTTGCCCAAGATGTTATTCACTCTGTGCGGTGAAACACTAGTAGAAAGGGTTTTATGGCGATCAAGTAGATCTAGAAAAAGCTTATAACTTACTTTCATAAGAGTTTTTACATGAAACCTTAAGCAAAATGAGATTGCAAATTTGATAAATCTGATTATAGAGTGTGTGACGTCGTTAAATATGAGAATTTTAATCAATGGTGAAGTCTCTGAATCTTTTGTTCTGATAAAAGGAATTTGATAAGGTGATCCTATATCAAGTTGGACTACCGCTAGCCTTTCATTGGCAGGCCGTGTCACGTTGGCAACGACGGCGGTACAGAGTTTTCCTATTTTTGCCATGCAAACGACTAAACTGCCATATTATATTTTTGATAAAATTAAGCAACATGTTTGACAATTTATATGGGGTTCCAGCAATACTAATCAAAAGCTAAGCTTATTGACGTGGGATGATATGTGTCGACGCAGAGAAAATGGAGGCTTAGGTGTCAGGAAGCTTTGAGTGAGAAATCAAGCTTTCCTTATGAAAGCTGGATGACAGTTAATTCATTCTATTTGATAAGTTATAGGTTCAGGCGTTACGCGCAAAATATGGACTTCAGGACACTGTATTATGTTTTATTAAGAGTAAAGGTTCTCCTTTTTGGAAAGTTATCAGCTCTGCATAGGCCAATCTTTATGTTAGCTTAGCTTGGACTCTTAGTAATTCGATTAATGAACATCCTCTGGTGACTGGTGACATTCTAGAGAATAGTTTAAACGAGCCAGAAATGCTTTTGTTTAATCGAATAGGAGCTGGCATTGGAGTCGGTTTGAAACGTGGCTTCCTACTGGTATCCTTATGAATCTAACTTCTAGTCTGGTTCCATTTTTTGAGGAAGGTGAGGATGAATTTTATTGGAGACACTCAGCTAATGGTCTGTTCTCAATTAGATCAGCCTATGTAGTATTAATGGAGGATGAAGCGCACACAAGGACCAATGAGTGGACGCACATCTAGAAGTGAAAGGGCCCGAAGAAGATTAAATTTTTTCTTTATTTAGCAACCAAGGCAGTCTTCTTACACGATAGGAGCTAGCTAGACGACATTTGACACAAGATACTCTTTGCCAAAGATGTTAAGAGGGTGTGTAGACATTAATTCATATTTTACTAGATTGTCGATGGGCCATAATGTTGTTTCGATAGGGGGTGTCGCGGCGAATGAGAGATCATAATGTTGTTTGGATAAGGGGTTTTGCTATGAATATGTGCATGGGCTCAATTCTTAAAATTGACTTTAAGCTTTGCCTCTTTTTTCATAAAACTCCCTAGGGAATTTTTCATGGCTTACTTTTTGCATGGCATCATGGAGCAACAAATGTATTAGTGGAATCTGACTATGAAGTGTCCATCAATAAAGTTCTGTGTGGAGAATTAACAGTAATGAGCAGTTATTAAACAGCATTAAGGAGCTTCTTTGTCGAGACTAGAAAGTAAACATAAAGTACATGTTGGACCCCATTTCCGGAGCCCAACATTCGGAGTCATGACACGTAAGCGAAGGGTTATTATATTATTCCAAACATCCATACTTGAGCATTTGATAAATGACAATTTATTCTTATGTTTATACCCTCACAGATAAGCAATGATAAGCCCACATATATAAGATTTGTGACAGAAGCGTAACTTCCACAAGAGTGGTGTACCCACATTAGTCAGTCACCAAAATCATCAATACTCTTAAGAAATGATCTTTACTTAATGACTTCAAGATGTTTATGTCAATTAACAAAGTCAATTTAGTTCAGCTGTAACTATTAATCGACTAGTCGGTGTGTAGTCGACTAATACTAACATTTTCCATGAAAATTTCGGTTCTGCTCTTCGATTAGTCGACTAATATGATGATAGTCAACTAGTGCTAACATTTTACATGAAACTCTCAGTTCCATTCTTCGAATAGTTGACTAATATGATGATAGTCGACTAGTCCATTTATCCAACTGACAGGCCTGATTGTTATTAGTCGACTAATATGATGATAGTCGACTAGTCCACTTATGCAACTGACAGGTCTGATTGTTAATAGTCGACTTACAACAAAATAGTCGACTTGTCAAATGTGCCAACTGACAGATCTGCTTGTTAATAGTCGACTTGCAACATGATAATCGACTTGTAAGTATAAAATTTACAATGTACAACTTAGAAAATCATGAGCATAACACAATCATACTTCATTATCATCAAAGACAAGAATTTTACAAACTCCAAATGGCCTTTCAAGCCATAACATAAGATTTCACTGTAAAGTTGCAACAACAAGTTGATACACATCTTCTTACTTCATTCCAAAATGCCATATCAGTATTTGTATCATGGTTACAAAATACATACAGAATGTTTATGCTTATATGCTTCTAAGATCACCACAAATGATTCACACTAACTTAATTACAAAAAGTCTGATATTCTTAGAGATTTCCCAAAACTTTGCAAGGGCTCAGTTATGATCTGCTGATTCTTTACCTGAGGAGTAGAAAAATTATGGGGTGAGCCGAAAAGCTCAGTAGCTAATATGTTTATAGCCAATAATAATGAACCACACCCAAACATATATGAATGCTCATATAGGAATACTTAGCAGCAAAGTATAACACTCAAATTACATCATACTTGACATATCAAAAATGCAATGCACAACATAATGGCTCGAGAGTTACGTGGAACGAAACGGCAAAACTGAAGTTTATACTGTGAAATGAAAGTCTGATTTCTCAGGATCTCGTGGCCACAAGCGGGCAGCTGGGAGAAGGCTATAGGTCATCGTGCATGAGACTAACGAAACGGATTTCTCTCTTGCCCACATAACAGGTTTTTCAATGCTCATACATATCATACTATATTTATGCTTTCATGCTTCTTCAATGTTCTGTTTTTCATTCACATAACAGTAACAAAATTCTCACAAAGCAATATGATATACATTCACAGAATATTTTTCCTACATTAACAATGAGTAAAACAAACATATTCATCACACATACACACAATTATTTTAGCCCATCATCACAAACTATAAACATATTACCCACCTTTGTAACTTGATATTTCTAAAAGTCAAGCTTGCTCTTCTCCT
>JANZXR010000007.1:603758-617375 GCA_027575705.1 Erythroxylum echinodendron
ACCAGCTATCACAGCCTCCTCCATTAAGGTGACAAATGCATCTGTTTCACTATCAGTCCAAATTCTGGACATTGCACCTACACCACGCAATGTCAAGAACCCCACAACGTGCCAACACAATTCAACTGATGTTTTTAAGCAAGATAAATTGAAAGCAATTTGTAAATAAAAGAAGACAAAATTCAATGTGCAATAACATGGTATTAAGTATCAACAACACATCCGAAACAGCAATTTATTTCTCTGGTCATATTCAGTTTCATTCAACACCAACAATAGAAGTACATATGAAAAGAAACCCTCAATTCAGTTACAAATAAAGCCTAGCGAAATGAATCCCTTAATTCACTATTCTAAACACTCACACTCTAAAAGGAAGTACACATTTTAATTGTTGCTTCTCCATTCAGCAAACATGTTCGTCGCTAATTCCTCTCTCCATTGACTCCATGCATTACTTGTCTCAACACGATCAACAGTTTCAGGCAAGGAAGCATCTTCCCCAATTGGCATATACTCGGGTTCAATATCAGTAAGCTCTGCTGGATCAACACTCATATGCAACCTAATAAAGTTGTGCAGAAGGGTGCATGCAAGAATTATGTGCACATGAGTGGTTGCTGAATAAAAAGATGGAGTTCTTAGAATTTTCCATCTTTTTTTCAGTAGCCCAAATGCACGTTCAATTATATTTCTAGCAGATGAGTGTCTCTTATTATAGAGCTCCTCTCGGTTTCTAGGTGTCCTTCCATCTCTTGCCCACTCTTGAATATGGTATCTTGTGCCTCTAAAAGGTGCAAGAAATCCAGGAGCGTTGGTATAGCCAGCATCCACTAAGTAGTAATTGCCTATACATAGAACAGAATTTTACTGTTATGGATATTTATCATCAAACATGTGTGTAACTTTTCAAAGTTGTGTAACATTCAGAGGTTACATACCTCTTGGCACTTGCAGCCCATTCTGCCTCGTTACAGCATCGTGCAGAACCCTTGAATCCGATGCTGAACCCTCCCATCCCGCAAGAACATAAACAAAGTTTAAGTTCTTATCACACACCCCTAACACATTTGTGCATATTTTCCCTCTCCTACCTCTGTATCTAGGTTTCTCTGCTTGATAAACTGTAATATCTATGTAGGTCCCATCTAGAGCACCAAGGCATCCCTTTCAACCAATATCAAAAGAGAACAACGTTAGAGTTAAGTTATAACTACAGATGACATTACACAATTTGTGCTACCTAACCAAGTTTACTAACCTTAAACCATTTCCATCTAGGATCTGTGCAATCATCTGGAATTGGAATGGGCTTGACATACAACAGATGTTGCAGCCTTAGTACGGCCTTCAAAACACTATGAAAGGCCCTACTTATTGTTTCTCCCGATCTCATCAACCTAACTTGTAACACTCTATTAGATTCATTTTGTGCTAATATTCTTAGGAAGATTAACACTTTTTCTTCAATAGGCAGATGGCCAGTATTCGTCAACCCACCATGGACTTGAAGCATTTCACATAACAATGTAAATGTATGTAAGTCCATCCTTAAATCCCACTGGGTATTCCTATCACCCTCGTTCAAAATCCTATCTATAGTAGCTTGCCTAGTTGGCACTGTCAATGCCCTAATCCGTAATGCATTGTCACTCCTCCTCCGTTTTCTTCTATATACTGCCAACACTACCAATATAACCACTTTCATTAATTCCAACTGCCCATTCCAAATATCAAGTAAAGTCAAACAGTTTAACATTGCTTCGCGAACCTTGTTATCCATGATTGGAAGTTCTGTCTGCAAAGAGTTAGCATTCAGCATAATTTCAAAGTAAATCTTTTGTTTTACGTGACAAATTGAAAGTCCAAAGTCTAATAAGAAGGATTATGCGGCTAAATTTTACTCACAAAAATTTAAAAGGAATAAGTATTCTATAAAAACATGAACATAACAACACACAAAGCAGTTCCTAATGTATAAAGTGTCAAAACTTATGTATAAACATCACTCGACAAACTTGCAATCTAAGCAATTTAACGGAGAAGCATAGTGAAAAAGGAAGTTGTATATCTCACGTTTAAATAGTTATAACAAAAGGGCATCCTATATAATATACTGAATTCTGCATCCATCACAGTTTAAACTTTTGTTGAATAAGGAGTTATTATCGCTCTCCTAACACGCATTTAGTTAAATAAAATATCACATTGCATGATTAAATTGTATACAATCAAATCTATATAAATTAATTGATTGTACATGACCACTGGCAAAAGAATACCGATAAAATGATCGGCATCGGCTTGACTTCCTGCTACTCATCTAATCACATTGTTTCTATAGAATATGTTTGACAAATATACACCTTTTAACTAACAAGTCGCATTCCTATTATTATGAAGACAAACAATTAACACTATATATACAAGAACATGAGGTTTTTAATTAAATGGAATGTAATATTAAATGCTTCAATCAAATGGACATAACTTAACTTTTCTTTTCTTTTTTGAACAAATAATTACAAACAATCCAAACTCATGGCTCACGATCCGCTTTGCCAAAGCCATTCATATTAAAGAAAAGGAAATGTAAAACTTTCTGCGGATTAAACAAAATATCCAACCCTAATGAATTTAGATAACGTTGTTTTTACGATTACAAAATTGATAATTTCCGTATTCATTGGTTACCATAAATACAATGTAATTTCAATAATTACAATTACAATTCCATTATGAGAACAAATAGCTGTTTATTTTCTTCACTTCCTCAAATTGTGACTTGCGAGGTAGGTCCCTATCTTTTAATTGTGTATCTGCATAACACCTTATGATTAATAAATGAGGTCCGGACTAGAGGAGCTTCAAACCTTTTAATGCAAAACAAAACATCTTAGTCAAAGGTTGAAAGAGGACAAGGCTTGTAAAACTCATCAGCTGGACTGACAATTATAAATGAATGCAAAGAGTTCACCTTCAGCATTCTGCAATCAACATATATGCAATCAAGGTAACCATTTCCAGAATTTGTTTTTTCCCAACGCACCATCTATAAGCTCTTTCATTTCAGAATTTGAATATGCAAGTACACAGTATCAATCCGTTGGTAGCCTACTGATATTCACAAACAAATACCTGAACATTTACTGACTATTGTAACCTAGTAAGACAATACCAGCTGATTAATGATATGTTGAACTAACTAAAGCAAATGCAAAATCTAAAACAGAAGGTCTCATATACATCACATGATCACCATCAGATCACCATCAGACTATGCAGTTTATGTGAGTAACAGTTTAATACTGAAATTACTGCAAAGGCAATACACTGTGTCCTACTTCTACTGGATTGATAGTGAAAATGGAATGCACTTCTGTCAATTGAATATTAGGTAACATTATAGACAGTTGCATCATTTTCCTATTAGTTTGAATTGTGCATTGGGAAAAGAATTATGAATCATGGAAACAAAAACTTCAACTAGCATAACTTCCAAACATATTTTACTTTCTATATACATACAAGATCTTGCAAGTTTACTGACAGCTTGTCTTCAAGGATAAAAGACCACGATTTCATATTAGTTATGAGTAATATTCATAATCAGAGTTGAAAGAGTAAGGAAATGGACACAGCATGGAAAGACACGAACCCTAGCACTGAACTGACATTACCATACCTTCAACTGCCACATAAGTTCAATAAACACAACAGAAGCAAAGACATCAACAAACACATGGGACAATTCAGATATCTGAACATATGAAAACACAGTCTGAATTAATCCAGAAACACAAGCCATACTGTAAAGTCACGGAATCCAATCACATTCATGATAGCATAACCCAATCTTGCCAATTTCAGAGCTTACGTACATGATAGCATAATGCAGATTAATCAAAATGGAATTACCTGTCAACAGAAAACAGCAGATAATTTTTGGCGCTTGACGAACCTCTCACCGATCAATAATAACCCACCTAACATTAAACAGAAACAAAGACAACGGTTCAACGCTTTGTACAATCCCAACAGACCCAAAGCTTCCATTCCTCTCACAAACATCATGCATTACCGACCCCAGACAAGAAACAGAGAAGAAGAACACCAACTCATTCCATTTCGCAGCCACACATACCTCGAGACGAAGGAGGGAACAGAAAAAGGGCCGTCTGCGACTGACAACGTGCGCCCGTTGTGGGTCGACCACAACACTAGTGATGGGATTGTGGGTCGACAACGGAAGACAGTCAGGTGCGACACCGGAAGACGGGGCAAGCCGAAGAACAGATGTGGTGTGGGAGAGAGCAGATGGGGATATTTCGGACAAAGTTAGGTTAACGCGTCTGTCTTCTGTCCCCTGTCCTACGGTAAAGCTGGAGACAAAAATTCTTGTCTCTGTCGTCCGGCGATTGTAGACAAAACAGCGGTGGACATTAACCAAACGGGGTACGATGACAGGATTTCATTGTTTTGTCACCTGTCCCCACTAACGGGGACAGGAACCAAACGCTGCCTTAGTTTTTTAGCGGTGTGTTTATCATTCATCATTGCTTTTAAGAGAACATAATCTATTTTTACCACACTTAACCTAATTGTAAGTGAAGACCTGAAAAGATATGCAATCATTATCAATATTCAGTTAAAATCCTGCTACAGTGTAGAGTATGAGGAGATACGATAATACACAGTCTTACTCTTACCTAATAGAGAAGCTTAAAAGATATGCGGCAAAAATTGAATAAAAATAAATAAAGATGCACGGTAAACTTCTTTGTAAAAATAGAAAAAGAAGGTTGTGTCTAATTAATATCCTTCCGCCAACTTTCGCAAAGCGAGGAACGTTGTGTACTGGGGTCATTGACTAACGAATTTGTTCATTACATAATTTATTAGTAGTTATTATTATCTTAATTACACTTATGATATTAGAAACCATCCAAAACATAAGGATAAGTAATTAGACCAATTTTAGTAATTTATCATCTAAATCTACCTATTATTAATAATTTTCTTATCAAGTAATTTAAATTAAAGTAAGATGACTTAGTAATAGTACATTTAGGAGTGTGAATAAACATGTTCAAAAGTTTTATTTCAATTCTAAAATTTAAAATTTAGATGGTCTAATATAAGTTAATTGAGAACGAATATTTGCAGTGACTATTTAGAAAAAGTGTTTGTGTAATGTAACGGAAAAGAAGAAGAGACAAGAGAGATAAATAAAATTCCACAAAATGGGATTGGGTGGGGAAAAGGTAATATGGTGAAGATAGAAGGGCAAATACAAAGGAGCAGGCGGATATGAAATAATTTATTCCCATTACTGCCGCCTGTCTGCGCATTTCACCAAACTCTCAAAAGTCTCGTCTTTGTTGTAAACCCACAATCACAATCAGGTGTGTGTGTTTGTGTTTACTCTTCTCATACTCATACGCTCCTCAATCTCTTCCTTTTCTGTCATTCAGCAGATTAAAGCAAACACACAACACTATGGCTTTTGAGAAGATCAAGGTCGCTAACCCCATTGTTGAGATGGACGGTGAGATGTTTTTCTTTCCTCCTCCCGCTGCTACTACTACCACTGTTAGTCTGTTACCACTCTATGATCTCGGGGAGATCAATGGATGGCCGGTGGGTCCTGTCCTGTCATAAGGGGATCTTCCTTTTTTCTTTAAATTTTTTTGTGTTTGACGAAAAATGGAAATAGAAAGTCCGTCTTTTGCTTTTGAAAACCGGCTTGTTTTATATAATCTGATGTAATACATCAGTTATTTGATAATAATATGGGAGATTGGAAGGAGGGTGACGACTGTTTTTCTGTGTTATGGTTATATCATCTTAATTTGCTTTCTGATATATATCAAATGAAGTTTTGGTTTTTGTTTCCAGTACTGAGATCTTGCGCTTAATATCTTAAAACCATTTGACTTCAACTTTGACCCCAAAAATCGGTATAAATCGAAACTTCAAAAACAAAAAGAAATAAAAGAAAGCAATTGAAGATCTGTGTGATTCTAACGAATGAAAATGGAGTTGGCATACAAGTTGATTGTTCCGCTATGTGATGTAGTATTCAACTGTTCACAAAGATGCACGTCTCCTTCTTGGCTTTTGTTTTTGTAGTCCTTTAGGCACTTCTATTGACTTGTATGTTAGAAATGAATTTTCTAAATGCTGTTGATGCCATTTTTTTCCCCCATTTCTGTTTCATTTCTAGCAGTAAGTGCTATCTCTTACTCAGTATATTTCTTCTCTTTCTTGAATTCCTTTTTGTCGAAACACATTTTTATGAAAAACCGAAAGAGAAGGGTTCTGCGCAGATACAACTCAAGTTAAATTACCTTCGGATCTTTTGGTTTGTAGCTTCTAATTTTAAGATTTTGATTGTTATATATAAAAATGCATGAGATATGTTTTAATTATTAGTTATTTTTGTATTATTGCAAATAAAGAATCTTATATCTGCTCTTACTTTGCCGTGTTCGCTATAATTCATTCATGCAAAGAACTGGCTTTGCTGAATTCTGAAGCAAGAGAAATAAACCTTAAAGCTTTTGAACTCAGTGATATTTAAGACATGTAGTGTTTTAATCTTTTAAGGCTTTTTACCTAGGAGATCATAGTTGCATTTGTTGCTAATTTGATCTTGTTGCTGTTGTCAAAATCATTATTCTCCTCTCGCTATCTCTCTAATTCTCATGCTTTTCTTTTTCTTTGCGTCTTATCATGATGTAGGAGATGAAATGACTCGGGTTATCTGGAAATCTATAAAGGATAAGGTATTATTGCATCCATCTTCCATTCCCTCTGGTTTTCTAATTGAAGGCATGTGCTAAATTGCTTGCTTTCTATGTTTGCGCAGCTTATTTTGCCCTTTCTGGAATTGGACATAAAGTACTTTGACCTTGGCCTTCTTCACCGTGATGCCACTGATGACAAAGTTACAATTGAAAGTGCAGAAGCAACTCTTAAGTAAGTGCTTCTATATTGTTGGCTAACGATTTATCCTTTCCACAACCTTAACAATTGTGATTTCACTTAGGTCCTTTATTGTCTTTGACCTTTTGATTATCATTTTAGGTACAACGTAGCTATCAAGTGTGCCACAATTACTCCAGGTATGTGTCGATATTGTTCCTAGGATGACCAATCATCCACCTGTGTTGGCAGATCTTTGCAAGCAGAGTAATTTGAATTCCAAATTGGGGAAATCTTACATTCATGTGTTTCAATAGATGAAGCTCGTGTCAAGGAGTTCAACTTGAAACATATGTGGAGGAGCCCAAATGGAACGATTAGGAATATTTTGAATGGTGAGTCTTTGCCCGTGCTATTGTTTCTTTTATTATGTCTACTCCTCTCCCTTTACTTTCTTTGCAGCAAGAATCAAACTTGGTTGAAAAGCTTTTTGGTATGTTCAACAGGTACTGTTTTTAGAGAACCAATTCTTTGCAAAAACGTCCCCCGGTTGGTACCAGGTACCTTCTATTTTTCTGTTAAGCATATATCAGACGTCTTTTTGGATTATGGATTTGAACAATGCTGATCTCTCTTTGTTGTCAGGTTGGACAAAGCCAATTTGCATTGGAAGACATGCTTTTGGTGATCAATATCGAGCAACTGATACAGTTATTAAAGGAGCTGGCAAACTCAAATTGGTGTTTGGTAAATGTTTCTTTTCTTGGCCTCTTTGATTCACTCTAAACTTTTTCACTTCACTCTTCAATTTGGTCAGTGCTCCTTGTTGGAGAGTGGAGGACCTTGTTTGTAAGCATTATTTGGTTACTTTAATGCTAGAATTTTGTTTTTTAGATAATACTATGAAGAAACTCAATTCAACAGTTCCAATTATTCCTTTGATTGGGATATTGACAAAAACAAGATTTTGTAAGGACAAAGGACATCCTTTTATATGTTTCTCTAAATATAAGATGCAAAAAGCTTGTAGATTCTCATGCCATATGTGGTACTGTGTAGGACAATCAATTAATTCTAGAATGTAGACTTTGTCACCCTGTTCAACATTCTACCTTTTCTTATTTGATAAGTTTTTTAATCTTACAGTACCAGAAGGAGAAGGCGAGAAGACAGAGTTTGAGGTTTTTGACTTTGCAGGTGCTGGTGGTGTTGCATTAACCATGTATAACACTGATGAGGTATGACTGCAGATTTATTGGTGATTTTCTTGAAGCCAAATTACTGGTCAATAATTTCTTTCTGTGATGTTTGACATGCAATGCAGTCCATCCGTGCATTTGCTGATGCTTCCATGAATACTGCTTACCAAAAAAAATGGCCACTTTATCTTAGTACAAAAAATACTATCCTTAAGAAGTATGATGGAAGGTATGACGGTTCTGACATTTTGTCGTCTTTTTGGACTTTAACTTTATTGTTTTGTTTGGACATATCATCTGTTCCTCTTGCTCTTGTTACTTGCATTTTATTTGTGTTTTATTAACTGAAGATTCAAGGATATATTTCAAGAAGTTTATGAAGCCAACTGGAAATCAAAATTTGATGCTGCTGGGATATGGTACGTCTCTTATCTACTTAATGCAAAACGATTGCTTCTACAGATGTGTATGTATTTGTAATTAATCTGTGCGATTTAACTGGAAGGTATGAACACCGACTCATTGATGATATGGTGGCTTATGCTCTCAAGAGTGAAGGTGGTTATGTTTGGGCATGCAAGAACTATGATGGAGATGTGCAGAGTGATTTCTTAGCTCAGGGTATGTAAACAGCTTTTATAAGTTTTGAAGAACCAACATTTAGAAATTGTTTTTTTTTTGGTTGTTTTTGGTGTTTTGGGAGTTGTGCAGTTTATCCTGCTTTTTTTTCATCGCTTTAGAAAGTCACAAAGTGTATTGTAGCTTAATTGCTTCTGAGATAAGAATTGTTGTTATATTTTTGTAGGTTTTGGATCCCTTGGATTGATGACCTCTGTACTGGTATGTCTCAGATAAACGCTTTGTTTATATCTCATGCTTTTTAGTCATTAGGCTACGCTTTGTGTTGCAAAAAAGGAACAAAAGATGGAAAGTAACTTGAAAGATCATACTTATAATTGCAGTGTTATTTGAATTGCATTTTCTTTCTTTTGTTTTATTTGTCTCACATCATTCAATTATTCTACATACTTGGTGATCCTAAATGGGAACAACTAAGCTTCCCATTTTTGCACATGGATATCTAGAAAATTTTTGTGATTTTTTTCCGAGAACAGTCGGACAGTCGGCCTTTTTATATATGTGCATCAAGTTGCAAACATGTCTGAACTTTTCTCTAGGCATTTGGATGATCATTATTTGGTCTCTTATCCCTCATCAAGTCTGGTATGCTTTTAGGTGTGCCCGGATGGAAAGACTATAGAAGCTGAAGCAGCTCATGGTACAGTCACTCGGCATTACAGGGTCCATCAGAAAGGTGGTGAGACCAGCACTAACAGCATAGCTTCTATCTTTGCTTGGTCTCGTGGACTTGCACACAGGTAATTTGTTCTTCAGTTAGTCTGTACTTATGGATCCTCCAAATTTCAAATACTGTTTGCACTTTGGGAGTTGGATGGAATGATACTGTTGCGTTATCATTGGCAGGGCTAAGTTGGATGACGATGCTAGACTATTGGATTTCACTGAGAAACTAGAAGCAGCTTGTGTTGGAGTAGTAGAGTCTGGCAAGATGACCAAGGATCTTGCTCTGATTATACATGGATCTAAGTGAGTATTTTTTAAAACTTTTACAGTGTGTATGACACGTGATCTCATGATCGTAATGTGCTTCGAATCTCTGATGTAGGCTTACCAGAGACCAGTATCTCAACACTGAAGAGTTCATAGATGCTGTGGCTGAGGATCTAAAAACAAGACTTGCTATCAAAGCGTAAAAGTGTGCAAGTTCTCAAAAACTTTGCATGGAACTAGATTGGTATTGATGCTGCAAACTCTTTTGACGTTTAAGAACTGAAATTCTTAAATGTTACAATTTTATTCCTCATAACTGGTTAGAAGAATGGAGATTCCATCAGAAATTGAGCTTCCATAATATTGTGTAACATGAATTTGATGTTTTACTTTAAAGGTTTATATTTGTTGAATCTTTCATTGTTGAAACTTGTTATTTCTTTAACTTGTTCGCTTAACACTTGGAATTGTTAAAACTTGACTGAAGGTTATATCCGACTTTTATTGTTCAGGCAAAGAGGAGTAAGGAAAGCGTGAAATGGTGATTTGAGCATTTTTATTGCAAGGAAATAAAGGAGAGCAGAACAGGAAAGAAGGGGAAGGGGGTTGTGAAAGCTTAGGTTTTGTTACATTTTGCTTTAACACGCTCCTCTCTTTCAGTTGTGTTTCTCTTGGTTGTAATTCTTACTCTGCACGATAACATAGTTACTGGTTTTTACATTCTGGCGATTTTGGGTTTTACCTGAATTGCTCTTCATATCATCTTTCCTTTTGTTTCAATAATGGGGTTTGCTTAGCTAAAGCCCATTAACTAAATTCAATGACATGATGGAAGGAAGACAAACATCTATTTTAAGTGAATGGAGAATCAACTTTCAGATTCCTTGCATTGGGCCTGCTGGTTGAATAGGGGTTGCAAGCCTTTTTGTTTTTGGTCGGAATCCATATTACAATAGACTTGTATGCATCATTTCCCGAGTGCGGCAAGCGTTTAAGAAGATTCCTTGTTAGCTGCTTTAGTATTAAGTGACGATCACGTTATATTGTTTAGAAGTCTTACTGATGGATGCTTTTACCAATACTCTGTCTTCAGTTCTACTCGTCACGTATATTAAAAATCGAAGCATCCAAGAATCTTATGTTTTAATTATCTGTAAAAAATGCTTATCGGAATTATTAGGAGATAAATGACCATTAAGATATCACCGAACAAAGTAGTCAAAGAACAGGGGTCCATTAACATTCCTCCTAATGCTTTTTAAGCACTAAGGGTAGGCAGGAAGGCATGATAAACTGAAGAATGATGAAAGCTACATCCTTTATTGCAATTTACAATCCAATCCACCGGCATCAGTTACGGTAAGCCAAGACCAGATGATTGCGGTGCGGCTCAAATTCATGCTTGACAGGAAAGGTCTTATTTCCACACTTATTGTGGGTCTCACCAAAATCCCGTCTTCCTTTGAACGTCCCCTCTCTTTCTAAAGATAACTCTATCGATTCATCATACGTCGCCACTTGTATAGATCCCTTCCATTTTTGTAATGTGAATGGAAAGGAAGATGCCGTTTTACGTAAGCTATAATTATCTTTATGTCACTGTCAATGTCCTTCAACTCTTAAATCTGACGTTAACATCAATATCCCAGCATATGCTTACAGGTTGCTCGTCCTTCAAATTGAAGTACATCACAAAATTTGGCAAGGACAACAATGCCACATGCTTAAAGCTCACACTTTTATGGAGAAGAATTTGACTCACTCTTCATCTTGATAAAGAGCAAAATCGAACAAAATTAATTACTCTCAATAAAAGAGACCTCAACATTTAATTTCCTTCAAGTTTTATCAAGACTGCTCTTGTAACTTCCAAATTATTATTAGAGAGCTTTATTTTAACTTAGAAAACGTAAATTAAAGAGCTTTGTTCTTATTCATAAATCAATATTTGAAATTATTTGAACAAAAAAAATCAAAGTTTTGTAGAAAAAATATTACTTAAGTTAAGATTAATTATAAATTATGAACCTTTTATTAATTAAGTTTTATAATGAATAAATTATCATTGGATATTAAATCTTATCCATAAGTTATATATATATAATTTTAATAATAAAAATAATCTTTTAAAATTTACATATTTATATATTGTCGATTTATTGGAACCTTTTTTTTTTACTTTGTACAAAACGTATAAAATGTTAGTAACAACCCTCTAATTATATGCCAATTGAGACATTATAGAATAGGCTAAATTTTCTTCCTTTTGCCACAATTCACTAAAACGTTTGATCAATCAAAACCACGAACAAGATCCAAGAATACCGTTTGTGGGAAACTTAAGCGAAAAATCAAAGACAACTACTTAGTTGAGCCTCCATAAATGTGGATGCATGGAGATCCCAACGCTGTACACTTGGCTGCCATGAGAACTTCTCAAGGTGAAGCCCATTTTGATTACCCCAATCTACTATGAAAATATTGGCAAGTCTACACGAACATGTCTACATTTTAACAAAATTAATAAGTGAAAAAGATGTATACGCCTAAGGAAAGCATATAGTAAACCAACAAACTGTTGATTTGCTTGCCAAAAGGATGACATTCCTTTTGCCCTCAGATACATCTCAAGAAGATAAAGGAGACTTCGTGCTTGTTTGGTTGAGCTTATATCAGTAGAACTTTTGTTAATAGAGCTTTTTTAAAAAGTCAGTTGATTGTTTAACTGTCAATTAAAAAATAGCTTTTTAAAAAGAGCTTCATACAACTGTTTGGCAACATAAAAATAAAAAGCACTTTTATTAATTTTAACTATATTTTATTTTATAATAAAATTATTTAAAATATAAATATTATTTAAAATATATTAAAAATACAAAAACAAAATATATTAATTATTATATAATTTTAAACCATATGAAACATAAATAAAAATATATCTAGCCAAATTTTTTGTATAGATTATAACATAAGTAAAACTAATTTTAAAAATAAATATTAAAATAAAAAAAATTCAAATAATATTATATAAATCTCAAAATAAATGTGAAGATGTGTTTGTGGATATTGTGGGAATTATGTAAACCATAAGGGTAAAGGGGACTAAAAAATAGACTCATTAATTGATATAAAAAATCTACCTGAAAAAATACTTTTTTGAAAAACTCCAGATTTAAACTTTTGAAAAAGCTCTATTTTAACTTTTAAAAAAGCTATTTCAATTTCAAAAGTACATTTAAAGTTTACAGCCAAACACTCATTTTTTTCTTTAAAATAACTTTTGTAGTGAAAAAAAAAAAAAATCTATCATTCAAAAAAGCTGAACCACACGCGCCCTTTCAACTTTAATAACGCCGTTATTGTCGCCGTCATGCACAAATCACTCCTGCTAAAATTCAAACTCTCAGCGATTTAATAGGTCCAACAAATCATATGATACATTTGCTAGTTTTATTTCTTTGTCTGATATATATATAAAGTTTATAAAATAAATATATATTCCAAATAAAATTATGATGACATTATTATGAGATTCATATTTCTTTATACCTAAATTATCCTCAATTATTATTCTATTGAGATTAGACATTAATAAAACATAAAAATTTCAAAATTTTTAAAAATCTCCCTCCCTCCTTCCTCCCTCTCTTTCTCCCCTTTTTTCAAAGTTTTTTAATTAGTTATTTTATTTATTTCAACTTTTATAATTATTGTGAATTTGTAATTTTTGTTTTTAAATAATAATAAATATTCTTATTACTAATAATAATTACAAATTAAATAAAACTTAAAAATAAATTATTTTTTAATATTTTATATAATATTTATTAATAAAATATTATTTAAAATATCTTATTTTTAAAATAAATAATATAAAAATTATTATTTATAAACTAATATTTATTTTATATATTTTTAA
>JANZXR010000007.1:618060-629109 GCA_027575705.1 Erythroxylum echinodendron
GGGATTATTATTTATTATTATGATTTTTGGAGACAGAGTACAACTGTATAATATGACAATGGACTATTTTGTAATTTAAAAAAAATTCAGGGACTATTTCATAAATTTAAAAGATTACCCGACACGGTATTCGGTATTAACCGGTACCGGTACAATACCGTACTAGAACCCAATACGATATTTGCAAAATTGCAAGACTCTGGAAAATATAAAATATCAAGCAAGTGAAAAGCACAATTGGAAGAGTGACAATTAGAGAGTTAACACTAAAGATTGGGATTGTTTTCCCATTGCTAATTTGGACGTCGTTAGGGATTTGATACTCACGATGTGATGTAAGGCTGTTAACATTAGGTGTAAGATAATGTGTTGCCCTACTATCCATAATCCATTAATGTTTCTGTGACGGGTTAGCTATAGCCAAATTGGCATGCAACCTAACGGTGTGTGTGACTATTATTGATTAAACCTAGGAGTTGGACATTGTCTGGCTAATTCACTATGACCACCACAAATATGACACATTTAGGTTGAGAAATCAATTGATGATCTTTGTTTCACTAGTAGCTCCTTGATGAGAATATTGTGCAAGTGGACCACCATTAAAATGAGTTGAATACGTATTGCATTCCCACCCATGATTTTGACCACCATGACCTCCACTTGTAGAATTTTGTTGTCTACAATCAAAATTAGAATAAAAAGATTGTTGATTATTAGCATAATGGTTTGTGGGTTGCATAACTTCCTTGGATAATAAATCATTAGAGAAAATTTCTTTTTTCACCTAATAGCAACCCAAATTAATCATCATAACAAAAATCATCAGTTATTGTTCTAAACCATGAAGAAAAAGGTGATACAATTTGCTAAGGTCGTCAACTGTTATTTGTACAAAATCATCTTTAAGTAGTAAAGTTGCAAGTTGATCAAACATTCTCTTAACTCGTTGCATATATTATGTACCAATCTCATTGTTCTCTTTTTCCAAACCATAAAATTTGATTTAATAGTTCGAACTTGAGCTCATGAACCTGATGCATATGCGGCTGGAAACTTTTCCCAAGCCTGTTTGGCCATTGTTGCACCTATAATTTATGGTACAAAACATTTTGACATGTTCAATGATCCAGCTTAGCAATAATTGATCCATTCGAAACCAAGTTTTAAAGGCAAAGCTACGAAAAGATGTGATTGTCATTGAACTAGAAATGGTTATAGTAGAGGTAGAAATTATAGCTCCTTCGTTAGCTATGTTTGATGCTTGAAGATGGTTGAAGCTGGACCACTGTCGGCAAATCAAAATTTTGGGAGATGACTAATCGTACGTTTTGGTGGGACAAAGGAATGATAGATAAATTTTAAAACTAGATGAACAACAAAAACTGATGGTGGCTATTGGAATAAAAAGCTAGTGGTAGGCAATCGTTTTCGATACATGAAGATATAACGATGATAAAGCTTTGGCAAATAAAAGATGAGAAGTCAAGCAAAATCTCAACTCCTACGGAGGAAGAGGGGGAAAATGATTCTGATACCATAATAGAACAAGGATAACTTTTGGCTTAGCTTTCTATTAATGTTAAACATATAAGATGTGATTAACAAATTAACTTGTTATATTTTTATAAGGATTAAAAATATAACAAGTTAATAAATTTGAGGATTAACTTTATTATAACAAAGTTAATAAACTTGAGGATTAGCTTTATCACTAGCAATATTAGTAGTTGGATCTAAAGACATCAAATAAATAAAACATATCATAAGTCCAAATGCCAACTTAGAAGATAAAATAATTCATTTGCATGGAGAAAAACACTAAACGATGCGAAAATAAGTTTGGCTTAGATAAGGAATATATATATGTACATATATAGGCTTTCCATCATCCTTAACCTTATCTAAATATGTGTATACATAGATCTATCTAACAGTCAAGGAGTCACCTATAGCTTTCTTAGTGCCATAGGACTTGTCGAGATTTTCTAAGAATGACTCTTCAACTCACGTTCGGTCTTTGTGCTTGTGCTACGGTTGGAAAATTCGTTGTCTATCTCAATCTTTCAATATTTCTGAATAAACATACAATAATTAGTGCTTAAGTGTTTTGCTTGTACATCTATTTGTATGATTTTGACCACAATTTCCTGCCAACAGAAGGAAATTGTACGCATGATCAAATAAAAGTAAAAAGAGAGACGGCAATTAGTCCCTCTTTGCATTAATAAGTTATAAAGACTCAAGGGCTTGATTCATCACGTCCATGGAAATTAAGAATTATCTCTAATAATTAATTTATACCGCTATCTTTCTATATGATCAAATACAAGGGTTTCAAGATCTCTCGTATGTAATTTCAATAACTAACTATTAATTGGGAACTACTTGAGTCTAGAGATTCTATAAGTTTGACTTCTTCTGGATAGCGATCAAATCACAGATACAAGGGTATCAAAGCATGTTCCCTACAATTCATGTACCCATGTGGTTGAACTGGAAACACTTACAAAATTTGCATTTTATTAAAAATACCAGAGATTTGTAGTGTGGAGGAAATTGGGCACATGCATCTATGAATTTGATAAAGACTCCCAACCATCCTAGTTGATTTTACCAAATAATGGAAATATTATTTTTAATATATTCTAATTTCTATTGTTTCATTTTAATATAAGAGCTCGTATTTTCATGTCGGGAGAAGATATTTTTGTTTTCGTACTTATTTTAAACGAGAATAAATATAAAAATTTCTTATTATTAGTATAATAATAAATAAGAGCATAAAAGTCTAGCCGCGTTATAAGGAAGAATGTGTGTCCCTTCCTTCCGCGTAAAATTGGAATTGGATACACGGCACAACACAGCTTTCCCCTTTTGAAACTTTCTTGAATACAGTCATACGCATAATACAAGTTGCTTGCGCTGCAGCCAACCGTCATCTTACACTTCTCCCTCTTTCTTTGACTTTTACTTTAAAATTAAGTTTCCTCCTTTTAGTTATAGTGTATTCCCTATTTAAGAATCTAAGGCCGGTATGTCACCTACACACTAAGCTGAAGCTTCCAAGTCCCACCCCTATCAACAGAGCTAGAACAGTACAGTGGTCTTTTCCCTTTCTCTTTATCTTCATCATCATCATCTGTATCTCTTTTCTCATCAATCGATCACCAAGATGGTACTCTCCAAGACAGCATCCGAATCCGATGTCTCGGTGCACTCTACGTTTGCTTCCAGATATGTCCGAACCTCACTTCCCAGGTTCCAGATGCCAGAGAACTCCATTCCCAAGGACGCAGCATTCCAGATCATCAACGACGAGCTCATGTTGGATGGAAATCCTAGGCTTAAGCTGGCTTCCTTTGTCACCACTTGGATGGAACCTGAGTGCGATAAGCTCATCATGGCCGGTATCAACAAAAACTATGTGGACATGGATGAGTATCCTGTCACCACTGAGTTACAGGTATGGTACTGTCTATCCAATTATTTATAATGAATCCACCTTCCTTTGTGTTTGCCTTCTTTTTCCGCTCTAGATCAGCTGCGAAATGAACTAATTTGTTGTTTATACCAAATGAATTCAGTTTCAAAGTAGATCTTGTCAGCCATAACATCTATTCACAAATAATGTGGCCATCCTAGTAGTCAAGTCATTCGGAGATTCGGTCTTGGATCCTGAATTTTCCTCGCAACAACACATCGTCACACTTACCTGCTTCTATTTCACGCCAGAAGAAAAAACAAAGTTATTAAGTTTGAACCTGTTCTTTTATTTCGTATATTGATTGGACCCACATAAAAATTATTATTAGTATTATTATATATTTATGTTGCCAGATTGGAGAGGACCTGTTCACATGTAGAATGAAATGCCTTGATCGGATCACTTATTTAACAAGGGATGATAAAAATATCAACACGACTGTAGCTAAGTGCATAAAAATAAGGATGAGGCATCATTTTAGCCGTCCATTATGCTTTTGGCTGGTTCAATAACTTCAACCAACCATCTGCCTGGGACAGTGAAGATGTGGGGTAGGGCACATACATTATACATGCCTCATGTGGAGGTCCATGATGAAGAAAGTATAAACAAATTATAACCGAGACAACACTAATGGGAATTAAGTAGGTGGTATAGTGCTACTTGATTTTAATCCCTTATTTAATCAAGTTTGATTAGATAGTTATCAAGTTTGAATGGTTCAAGGGCCTAATTGTGAAGATATTGAGAGTGTGGATGAATTGAAGATATTGATTATTGGATGAACGGTTCAAGATCGTGAGGTTTTCTTGATACCGACCTCAACGACAAAACCTGCTCCATCCTTGTCTTTATAGAAACTCTGGTTTGCATTCCGAGCGAAGAAAAGTAAACCGGAAGACCTTTACCTTAATTGGAAAATGTCAGTTAGTTGCTCCTTGTCTTTATATCTATAACTATGAAAACTCTAGTTTACAGTACGAGCAATGAAAAGTAAACCGGAAGACCTTCAACAAAGCAGGGGTGGTGGGGTTGTGGTGATTATATATATGTATAAATAATCATAATAGCTGTCTTTCCCTTGTTTTTTTCATTAAATTAATATTGTGGAACAATACGCATATTAAGACTTTCTTGCTTTTTCCTGGGCTTCACACTTTAATGCCTTATCTTCAGCCAACTATAAAGACTTTAAAAAGTTGTTATCATTACATGCCTCTCTTTTCCCACTGTAACTTACCATCTTCAACTTTTATCTTATATGATGACATGTTTCATTGCAGTCAGATCATCTTTTTCTTGATGTATGAATGTATATATATCGTAAATTATTCAATGATTAAGAAATTAGTTTCCAAATCATTTACATACAACCTTGAATTAAAAGAGACCGTATCCTATTCAAGATATATGGACACAGTAGTTTGATTGCATCTTCATATAATGGAACAATGATCTATAGATTGAACATCAAGTCGTTTCTTCTCCTATAAAGCCCCAAATTGGGCAGCTTTTAATTACTAGTCCCCATATTGCTGGGACATCTACACTTGTGCATCATGATTCTATTATATACAAATTGCTCAAACTATCCTTGAAATCATAATGAAAAGGCTGAATCCTCATTAATTAGCTTAAACCTTGATACCTCTACTGATTCTGATTCTGGTATGAAAATAATTGGCAGAACCGATGTGTAAACATGATAGCTCGATTGTTTAATGCACCACTTGGAGACTCGGAGGCTGCCGTTGGAGTGGGTACAGTGGGATCTTCTGAAGCAATAATGCTTGCTGGTTTGGCATTCAAGAGAAAATGGCAAAATAAAAGAAAAGCAGAGAGCAAGCCCTATGATAAGCCCAATATTGTCACTGGAGCCAATGTGCAGGTACAGAAACATTCACTTTTGACATGTTTGCAGTTCAAAGAACCCCCATATGTGTATAAATCATATATTTGCATGGTTATGTATCAATTTCCAGGTATGTTGGGAGAAATTTGCAAGGTACTTTGAGGTTGAATTGAAGGAGGTGAAGCTAAGAGATGGGTATTATGTGATGGACCCCGTGAAAGCAGTGGAGATGGTTGATGAGAACACAATCTGTGTTGCTGCCATTCTTGGCTCCACTCTCAATGGAGAATTTGAAGATGTGAAGCTTTTGAATGACCTCTTGACTGAGAAGAACAAGCAGACAGGGTACAGTCTCTCTCTTCCTATGTTCACTCAAACTTGTTTGTCTTTGTTATTGAATATTTGTTCCTTGTTCAACAACTGCAAGCCATCTATAAGTCCAAATTCTGCATGCAACTAATTTTATCTCAATTCTTAGATGGGATACTCCAATCCATGTGGACGCAGCAAGTGGAGGCTTCATTGCACCTTTTCTGCACCCAGAACTTGAGTGGGATTTCAGACTACCGTTGGTCAAGAGTATAAACGTCAGTGGGCACAAGTATGGACTAGTCTATGCTGGCATTGGCTGGGTCATTTGGAGGAGCAAAGCGGACTTGCCTGAAGAACTCATCTTTCACATCAATTATCTTGGAGCAGATCAACCCACATTCACCCTCAATTTCTCCAAAGGTACAACCATGAGTCCTGAGCGAAAAAGCTAAAGAACTTTACAGTATAATAATATTCAAAATTTCTCGTGCAGGTTCTAGCCAAGTTATTGCTCAATACTACCAACTCATTCGCTTAGGCTTTGAGGTTAGTCTTTTATTAATTTGTCATATATATATATAATATTAACGTATATCCAGTGTAAGTTTTTAACACGAAACAGTAGTGACTGAGGCATAGAATTGATATTTCACTTTCAGGGATACAAGAACGTGATGGAGAACTGCAGAGACAACATGCAGGTGCTCAAAGAAGGTTTGGAGAAGACAGGCAGGTTTAATATTGTCTCAAAGGACATCGGAGTACCTCTGGTGGCATTTTCTTTGAAGGACAACGGTTGCCATGACGAGTTCGAGATTTCTGACATGTTAAGGCGCTTTGGTTGGATTGTTCCTGCATATACCATGCCTCCTGATGCCCAACATGTCACTGTCCTTAGGGTGGTCATCAGAGAAGATTTCTCTCGAACCCTCGCAGAGCGACTTGTCCTTGACATTCAAAGGGTTTTGCATGAGCTTGACACATTGCCTTCCAAAGTCAATGCTAAGTTGGCTGTCGCTGAAGAAGTCCAAAAGAAGAATGTGAACAGGAAGACTGTTTTAGAGACACAGAGGGAGATTGCTACAATTTGGAAGAAATTCGTGATGGACAGGAAGAAGACGAATGGTGTTTGTTAAGAGTTGATGAACAAGATCATGTCCTCAGTCCTCGTTGTGGGTATCTGTTGACGAGTTTATTACCATATATATGCCGTATCTCTTCGAGTTCGTTTGCATATTTGTACCCTAATGAACTAATGAGTGTATTTTCAGCACGTTTGTATGCAGAGTACGAGCTAAGTGGTAATTTATGGTACTTAAAGCTTTGGTTTTCCCTTTTGTCTTCCATTTCAATATAATAAGTTCACTTTTTTCGTAACTTTCAAATAGTCCCTCCATTTGTACATGCATTTTAATAAATTGTGTATCACTCAATAAATAAAAGAATTATATAAGACGATTGCATGGTTTTGGTAAAGAAGTTAAAATTGATAATGTTGGTGCTCTGGAAATTGATTAAATGATGACAGAGAAGTATGTTCATTTAAAGCTGAAGTTCGGAGACAATCTTAGAAGAAACATGAAGTTGAAGGAAAGATAGAGAAGCTGTCCCTGAAGTTCGGAGACAATCTTAGAAGAAACATGAAGTTGAAGGAAAGATATAGAGGTTGTCCACCGAAGGATGACTAATCGCCCTTCCTCGATAGCCTGCAAAATTGGCTTTCAGAAAAGGGTAAATGGCTAATCTCTTAAATGGTGGCTGGCTTCCTCTACATGAAATTTAGACTAACAATGATTTTTATATTTGGACGTTGACAAATAAAATTTTTACGATTTTTCCACGAGATTTTAATAATTTGAAAATCATAGATTATAAAATAAAAGAATGCACCTGATTCGAAATTTTTGGTGATACTTTTTTGAACTCTTTTTGATGTGTTAATCATAAGTTGTCCAATTATCTGACTTTTAACATTATTCACGGAGCAAAGAAAAGAAAACTCCACTTTTGAGAGGAATAAAGCAAGAGTATTAGCTCTCTTATTCTTATTTCCTATTTTAAAAAAGCAGTAGGGTTTGTTAAAATTAAATATTCCAATCATAATTAAAATCAAACTCTAATTATAATTTAATTCAATTTTAATAAAATTAAATATCTCATATTTAATCCCTAAAGTTTTTAAAATTTTTCAATTAATTCTAACTTAATTGAAATTGATTTTTTTTCTTTTTGACTGCTTTTTAGGTGTAACTTAGTAGGTTCCTAATATGTCAATGGTAATTATAAATTATAATTATAATTCATAATTAGAATTAAATAAATTAAAAGTCTTTTTAATTTATTTTTAATTCTTTAATTAAATTATTTATAATCATAGATTAAGATTGACATCTAGTAACATGTTATGACCTCATCATAATAATATATAAATGCAAACTAAATGTCACAGTTAGGATCTCATCATAATTTCAATTGCATAGTAATTATTCTAATAATTTTATCTTTAGCATTAAAATATCAAATGTAATTAACAAAATACATAAAGATAAAGAATACCATTATTAAATAAAATAATAATGTCACACATAAAATTGCAACTAGATGACTAGTTGTAAGGGCATAAACTAATAATATCTCTCTTGCACTGAAGTCAATCACCTATGTATCTAATAAGATATCCATTTATATATCGATCATGTCTCTTCTGAGACAGTGACTTAATGACAGTATCTATAAGATTCTTTTTAGCCAGAGCTTGTTCTAATATTATGTCTTTCTGCTCCACTATCTCCCTGATCAAGTGAAACTTCCTGAATACATGTTTAGACTATTGATAAACTTTGTGTAACATCTTGTAACTTAAGGTTAAAATAGTATTTATAAGAGGTTAATGAGAAATTAGGAAGCATAATTCATGCTTATGTATAATATGACATACAGATACACGAGAATATTGATATTTGCATATTAATATGGTTGTACATGCATTCATTAACATTTTCTATGTAAAACTGATTTATGAATGGGAATCGTGAATTCTAATTGTCTTGAATATTAAATTGGAGTGTGTTAAAATTGATTTGGAGACTGTTAATATTATTTCAAAAATTTTGGTAAATTTTAGAGAATTTTCAAAATTTTAGGGTATTTTAGACTAGAAAAAAATAAAAATAAAATAAGTGACAAATGGAAGAGTGATACGTGGCAACATTGTATGTTGACACATGGCCCACATATAAGGGACACATGTAGTCACATGTGTTGCTGGAAAAAACAAAAGAAGAAGAAAACAATGGTGAGGCTTGCGGTTGTTCACCGAAAGTATGCATTACAAAATTCTCTTTTGTTTCAATCATCACCGAAACACTGTTTTTGATTTTTACAGCTGTCTTATCCTTTGCAAAACAAACATTTCGAACCAGCTTGTGTCTGTTTCCATTTAATCTTGCTGTTAACCACCGAAACCCTATTGTTCATCGTTAGAATCAAGTAATTTACGTTTTAGTTTTCTGGATATTATATGGATGATTTTGATGATGTTTTAGTGTTGGAAGTGGGTGCATGCATGAAGGGTTGCTTCGGTGATGAGAAAAATGAATTATATGAAAATGATGTGAAATGGACATTGTGTAGAAATTGTTTCTAAGATTGTGAGAATTGAAGTTTAATGAGATTTAGATAAGTACAAAAAAACTAGAATGAGGTTCTGTGTTTTTGTTTGAGTGAAATTAAATCTTGCTATAGCGCAGAAGACATGAAAATGCAGTAGTGAGAGAAAATAGAACAGAAAATAAAGTAGTGAGAGGAAGCAAAATATGATAAAATATGTATATGATTTATTTTTTCTTTTTTTAATGTTTATGATTAATCATGAATTTTGAGATGTTTTGATAATGAGCGGAATGTAAATGAGAGTAGATTATGTGAGAGAGTATAAGCTAGAAAGAAATGGTGTTTAGAAACAAATGGATTAAGTCGTAGAAGAGAGGAATAATAAGAGAAGAAATGCAGAAAAAATCTAGAAAATAATGAGTGCACGAATATGCACCTGAAGGTTTTCTGAAATTGAACATACTTCACTTTTTTTGTTATAACTTCTTCTCCTGACCTCCAAATGACACGAGATTTGAACCAACACTATCAGAAAATACCATTTTGCGACAAAAATTATCAACAAAAATTATAAATATTCCATCGGTAAGATATGTTACCGACGGACAAATGCGTCGTAGAAACGGTTGTAGCTAATAATTACCGACGGAAGAAAATTTTCGCCGATAAATTTACCAATGGTAAATTACTTCCCGTTGGTAAAAATACCGACGATTTATTCTGCGGTTAACAGTCGGAAAAATTTAGGGACGGTTAGATATATTCGATCGGAATATGTATCGACGGTAAGAAATTTACTGTCGGTAAATTTGCTAAAAGGTTACCAACTGATATGTTATTCCGTCTGTAAAAATTACAAGAGAATTGGTTATTCTGTTTGTGATTATCGACAAATTTGCGAATAGAACTTTGGTAAATGGGGATGACTTTACCTACGTATATTTTTTTTCCGTTGATAAATGAACAACAAAATTTTTTTTAAAAAATATAATATATACCGCCAATATCTTTAAATTATAGTTAATGCATAATTTTAACAGTTATAAATTTATATTATATATTTAATTTGCTTAAATAGAAATTTTGATTGATGATTAAAAGTTAAAATATCTTAATTGATAATAAAAACATTACATTGCACATAATAAGTATTTTTAATATAAATTAAATGACCAAAAGTATACTATTGATCTAGAGACGGCGGATGCTCTAGTTGGTGTGATGAGGTACTACCCTTACCCTTCAACTCATTCACCTCCTAACGGAGCTGAGCGATGTACTGCATCGACTATTGAAATAGTTCTATCAACTGTTGCAACTGAGTCGCCAATGTCTGTACTATGCCTTGAAGCTCTTGCACTTTATTGGTGGTAAACCGCCTACCAAATGCTGCTGTATTGGATGTGAAGGATTGAGAATAACATGTGTTCGCAAATGAACCTAAGTCCACCCATGACGGTCCCTACCATCCACTGCATGAAGATAAGTTTTAGTTTCATCAACATCTTCAGATTGCTGAGACTACCGTTCAATACTTTCTTGTATTTGGTCCTATCAGAAAGCAGTGTTTATATCAGTAAGTGATAATTATTAAGCATTATTAATATTAAACCATAAATTTTACATACATTGAGTTCTCTACAACGACTGTTGACGAATGCCACACTGTCAGGCTTCTTAGTGTGAGTGTACAGAAATAGCTGATGGGGTGTAGGCCTCATGCCCATAGACTTTTCCTACATAAGAATAAAATGTTAATTATAAGTGAATTAGAATTTATAAAAAT
>JANZXR010000007.1:629209-653641 GCA_027575705.1 Erythroxylum echinodendron
TCCTAACTTCTCCGATTGACCTCACTTGGGCCTGTTTCTCAGGTCCGACCTGTTCTATGGAAACGGGATGTTACAATCTTAGTGGGCTAGAGTTAATTTTGGAAAATTACTATTATGTACCTGTTGTGACTAAAAACATTGTATCTGTTTCATGTCTTAATAAAGGGGGATTTCATTTAACTTTTCCAAGCAATGGTTGTTCAATTACGTTGAATGAACTGTTGTATGGTCTGCTACATTATGCAATGGAATTTACATATTATATATGTCCAACCCAATTTTAAATATCAATGACAATAAAAGACAAAAACGAGATAGCTTGAAATCATCTTATTTATGTCATTGTCGACTTAGCCATATAAGTGAGAAATGTATGATTAAGCTACACAAGAATGGTAGCTTAGGGTCATTTGATTATGAATCATATGACACATGTGAATCCTATTTTTTAGGTAAGATGACTAAATTACCTTTTAAAGGAAAGGGTGAACGAATGAATGGGTTATTAGACCTCATACATTATGATGTATGTGGTCCGAGGTCCATTCATGTCAAAGGTGGTTTTGTGTACTTCATTACTTTTATTGATGATTATTCACAATATGGGTATATGTATCTAAATAGATACAGGTTTGAATCATTTGAAATGTTCAAACAATTTAGACATGAAGTAGAGAAGTAATTCGGTAGACGTATTAAGACACTTCGATCAGATCGAGGTGGTGAATACTTAAATGAGGAATTTCTAACTTATTTCAAAGATAATGGGATAGCATCCCAGTGGACTCCACCTTACACACCACAACATAATGGTGTGGCTGAAAGGAGAAACCAAACTTTGTTAGACATGGTAAGGTCAATGATAGGCTTAACAGATATTGGAGTTATACACTCGAGACTACTGTTTGTGTGAAAAACAGAGTCCATTCAAAGGCGGTTGAAATTACTCCATATGAGATATGGAATAACAAAAGACCTACATTTCTCATATGAAAGTTTGGGGTTATTTGGCTTATGTGAAACGGATTCAATCAGACAAGCTTGAAGTGAAATCTGATAAATGTCTATTTATATGATATCCTAAGGAAAAAATTGGATATCAGTTCTATAATGCTTTAGAGTAAAATATGTTTGTCTCAAAGTATGTTGTCTTTTTAGAGAAAGAGTTTCTTATTAGAGAAAAGAGTGGAAGCAAAATTGAACTTAATGAAGTTTATGATGCTCAAACAAAAGCAAATCAATTTTCTGAACCCGAAATTATTGTATAGAGATGAGACAACAGTTGAACCTTCTGACACACAAAATGTTCGTAGGTCAAGTAGGATACATAATGTTCCAGAGAGATTTGGATTTCTTGTAAGCGAACACAATGACGTATTGCTCATAGAGGACGATGAGCCTACAACCTATGAAGAGGTTCTGAAGGGTTCAGAATATGAAAAATGACTTCAAGCTATAAAGTTCGAAATGGATTCCATATATGAAACCTAAGTATGGACTTTGGTTGACCCACCTGAAGTGTTAAAACCTATAGGGTGCAAGTGGATTTTTAAGAAGAAAATCAAAATGGAAGGTAATGTGATTACCTATAAAATGAGGCTAGTCGCTAAAGGTTATCATCAAAAACAAAGAATTGACTGTGATGAGACATTTAGCCCCGTAGCTATGCTTAAATCCATTAAATACTCCTAGCCTTTTTTTTGAAAATTAAAAGAAATATATATATATATATATATATTAGCAAAAGCTAAATAATTATGTACAACCCTTTACAAGGAAAAACAAAAACAAAACAGCCAAGAATACTTCTCTACATCTCTACAACCGAACACTATAGAAACTGTTATAACAACCACTTTACTTGAAGTTCATGACTAATGTCATCTTGTTTCCCTTTCTCTATGGTTAGCTCCCTAATCAACTGAACTATAGCAGTTGCAAGCTCATATTTATGTCATTCCTCACCCTTATAAATTCATCTATTCCTCTCCATCCATATATGATATATCACCATCATGAATCACGTTTTGATAAGGAGATTATCAAGCTTCCCCTTTCTAGAGAAAAGAAGAACATCACTTAACACTGTAGCCCATGCACGAGAAAATTTAGGGACTCCAACCAAGTGCAATAATTTGCTCCATACCGCTTTAGTGTAGTCACATTCAAAAAATAAATGATTCCTACTTTCATTGACATGTTTGCATAAAACACACAAGGGATCAAAGGTACCAAACCAGCAATATTTGGTTCGCAATCTATTTTTAATGGTGAGCTATAAAAAAAAAGCAGTTTTAGGACAAAGAACTTGCAACCAAACCAAATCAGCCCAGGAGACTACTTTAGGAAAATATCTCCCTATACTATGTGCAGATTTGTTTGTAAACTCCCCACTAGAATGAGCCATCCATATGACTTTATCCGACTATGCATTCAGCTGAACAACATTCACATGCTCATCAATCAAAGATACAAACCTGCAATTGTTCATCCGCACCCGCTTCCGAATAATCCATGCTATATTGGTATCCTTATGAATCCTATTACGAAGAGTTAATAATTCATTCCGCACCTATAATGGACTGTTATTACTCCAATAATCAAACCAAAACTAAGTATTCTCCCCATTTCCTACCCTACATTTTATATAAGGATAGATCAATTCTCTAAGTTGTAACAAACTTTTGAAAATCCAAGAATGGTCATACCTCTCCATAATTTGCCAAAAATTCTACCCATTAAGGCGATAGGTTTGCACCCACTTAACCCACATCGCTTCAGAGTCCACGAATAATCGCCATGTTCTCTTCATTAGCATAATCGTTGCATTTGTGTAATGGATAAGATTCCTAATCCTCCTTACTTTTTTGGTATAACTATATAACCCCATTTTACCTTAGCTCCCTTACATTGATCGTGTTTACCAGTCCATAGGAATGATTTGAGCATCCGTTCTATATCTTTAATCACCCTCCTCAGAATTACTACGTGGACAGCCCAATGAACATGCAAACTATTTAGAAACGACACTATCAAAGTGACTCTTGCAGCTAATGAAAGAAATCGATTCTGCCAAGCATAAATTCTACCTTTCAATTTTTCAAGAAATGGGAGGAAATCAGTATATTTGGGCTTACCCGAAGTGATGGGAATGCCCAGATACCTAAATGGTGTTTCCTGAAGAGTCAACATAACTAATCTCATGATCTTCTCCGGATTGTGCACATCAGAAGAAACAAAAATGCCACTCTTCTGTGTATTCTTCTTCAGTCCCAACCATTTAGAAAAGGTATGCATCAAGCTCATCATCAACGAAATCACCTGAGAATCCACCTTACACAATAGTATAACATCATCTGCATACAACAAATGAGACAATTTTAGTTCACGACAATTATGATGATACTGAAACCTCCCACTACAATCCACCAGTCTATATAGTAGTCTTAACAAACCCTCCATAGCAAGAGTGAAAAGGTAAGGGGAGAGGGGTTCCCCTTTCCTAATCCCTTTGGTGATATAAAAAGGTGTTTTAGGAATACCATTTACTAGAACACTCATCAAAGGGGTTTGGACACATTATCATATCCAGTGACAGAATCTCAGAGGCATACCAATCCCTTCTAAGCAATCCTATAGGTAGCCCCAATCGATTGTATCATAGGCTTTATATAAATCGATCTTTATAGCATAACTCTGAATCTTCTTACCAGTGCAATATTCTCTTAACAATTCTTACAACAACAGTATAATGTCCCCAATACTTCTAGAAGGGAGAAAAGCTCCTTGGGCTTTGTTTACCACATCTGCCAACACTATTTTTAATCTATTGGCCAATAGAGAGGCAATGATTTTATACATCGTACTGTACCGCGAAATAGGTCGATAATCAGTAATCAATTTTGGCCTCTCCTTTTTTGAAATCAAACATATTTATATGTGGTTTATCCCCTTCAGGAGTTTTCCGGAAGAGAAAAACTCTAACATAGCTTATATTAACAGTTGACCTGTAATATGTCAAGTGTACTGAAAAAAACTCGCAGAATAGCCATCTGGACCAGGAGCTTTCGAACTATTTAACCAAAACAGTGCCTCCTTGACTTGTTAGGCTGAAAAAGGAGCATTTTGCATCTCCAACCTGTCTTGACTTGGACAAAACGCCTTCACATTTTTGACCCCAAACCTACCTCTTTCATGCTCGATATTCCCCATAAGCTTTATAAAAAACTCCCGAATGCGATTTGCAATTTCTAGTTATCCATTCACCCTATTACCCACCTTATCCTTCAGTTCAGTAATAGTGTTTGTATTCCTACAAGCTAAAATCGAAGCGTGAAAAAATTTACTATTGAAATCTCCATCTTTGAGCCAGTTTGTCTTGCCTTCTGTTTAATGATTGAATTTTGCAATTTCAAAGCCTCCTGGTATTGTTGCATCCAAGTTGTCTTCGTAACTCTAAGACTTTCATTAAGTGGGTCTCTATAACAATGCCTCTATACTTCAGCCAATTTATTACCCAAATCCTGCAAATTCCGTGTTCTATCGTTACTAAACACCTTAATAGCTGTTTTGGCTAATTACAATTCTTGCATCAATTGAAATGCCTTATACCCAACTACCTCAGTCTGCCAAACTTGAGAAATCACTACCATAAAACCCTCCACCTACAATAATCCATTAAAAAATCTAAATGGGGCCCCAAACCGAACTCTATCACTCATCTGCTGAATTATTATGGGCGTATGATCCGAAAATTATGGTTCTCTAAACTCCGCTGAAGCATTAGGGAAAGGCCTGAGCCTGTTTTGATTCACCAATGCTCAGTCCAATTTTTTTCGAATGAACATATTGCCTTTTTCCTTGTTTTCCCATGTAAACCACCTTCCCACACCTCTAAGATCCACTCAAAAAAGTGTTCAAAAATAGCAAGGTAAGTTCAACCCCGGAGCCCCCATTGAATTGCACTCCTCCCTCCACCTCATCCGAATTAAGGGTACAATTGAAATCTCCAATCACTAGCCACGGGTGGTGCATCCACACATGCAAACTCTGTAGCTCCTCCCATAGTTGAATACGATGAAATGCAAAATTTGCTGCATAAATGACAGTTACCTCAAAATGAAATTTACCAATCAGCCAACAATGTAAGTGAATGAATTAGTCCCCTATTTTGAGCACTTGGGCTGTCATTAAATCTAAATTATACCAACATAAAATCCTACCTTTATAATGCTGGACATGATTTGAGATAAAACTCCATTTAGGCCCTAAAAAATCCCTACTTTTTTGCACAATATTTGCTTGTATTTTAGTTTCCAGTAGTCCTACCAAAACTGGTTTATCCACCGCAACTAGATTATGCATCATCATTTTTTAAGGGGATTATTTAGTCCCCTTTGTATTACAAACTAAAATTGACATATATAAACACCTAAAAAAGACATTTAGGGGAAATGACCCCTTTATGTTTTTTTTCTTCCCTTTTTTCTACCCATAGCTTTTTGAGATTTCCCATCCAAAACCTTATTAGACTCAGCCAATTCATCATCAGATATTGCCTCTTTCCCTATGTTAGAGCTATCCTCTGTACTCTCCATCACCATCTTCATTATCTCTCCATGCATATTCATATCAGTCTTACTAGGAGACTGCATCACGTCCTCTGCTTCCTCTACCCGTATGTGGCTGGAATAGTTGCCCTCCCCAACTGAAGGGCCACATTGCTCGGCCCCCTCCCCATTACACATTGCATCCCTTATCTGAAGATTTAACTAAGTTTGCCCAATACCTAAAGATAATTGCTCAGTCAGCACTTGCTCCAGAATTTCCCCTGCTTGCTCCGGGTCCCCTGAGGCAAAACCTCGAAGATTGCCCTTGGACTATCCCCAACCAACTCCTGTTGTTGACCTTAATCAGTACTCCGTACCTGTATCTCATATCTATCCTCATCACCATCCAAATCAGAATGCTAACCTGACTTAAACTTACTTCCAGTAGCAACCCATTTTTCAATCACATTCAATGGCTTCCATAGGTACGAAATGGAGATGACATCCCTGACCAACTCTCCTGCTTCCCCAAGTCGAAGAATAGGCAATGTATCTGGTAATTCTGCATCTTTTGGGACTTCAATGCAAAGTTTAACATACCCGATTCTCTCTATAGTTGCTGTCTGAGAATTCATGCAAATCAGTTTGCCTAAAGCACTTTCCAAATAACTCAAGCCTTGCACTGTCCAATACTCCATCGGGAGGCTATGAAATTGCACCTAAAGTAGGAGAGCCTCTATCGACCCTCAGCCCAACCCCAGTCCAGGTTGCCATTATCGTAAAAACAATGGCTGATCACCTATGAGCCATGGACCTTACTCAAGTATCTCACCAATATTAGAAGACTCAGAAAATCTGAAGAGAATCGACCCATCCTCCATTAGCATGACCTTTTCAAGACCTTTCTTGCTCCATCAAGCTATAGCCCACGCGTGTACCACTGGAAATGCCAATCTCTTGGACCAGAAAAATCCAACTAGGGCATTAGCCCATGCTCGTGTGCCAGCCTGAAGCAACTCCAAAGGAGGAGAGAAAATACCATTATGCATCACATTCGGATAATATTTCAATTGACCCTTATTATGTTGACCACTGACCCTATTCCTCCAGGCTCTAATAGTAACCTGCTTGTTCAGAATGTGTTCTCTAGAGGCTTACAGCTCACCATCTTTACTTCTTTGCTTGACTGCGCTCAACTCGCAGGATAGAGGAGGGAAAGAGGCCAATGTCAGAGATGGATCTCCCATTGTTAGCAAACCCACCGGAGAAGGATTCCCTGACGTCCTCTTTAGATTTGAAGGAAAAGATTTCCCACACCAGCTGAAGGAAGAAATTGGGTGTGTAAGGAAAGAGTAAGAAAAAAAGGCATAAAGGTAAAAGCACAAACAGGGTGGGAAAGAAAAGGTAGAGAGAAGGCAGAGAATTTTAAAGGCAGAGAGAGAAGGGTTTTTGAAATATGGCAAATGGATGTGAAGACAACTTTCCTAAATGGAAACCTAGTTAAGGATGTATATATGATGCAACTTAAAGGCTTCGTATCCAGAGATAGCAGGAAAGTATGCAAGCTTCAAAAATCCATTTATGGATTGAAGCAAGCATCTAGGAGTTGGAACATTCGATTTGATGAGACAATCAAAGAGTTTGGTTTCTCATAAAATCTTGATGAACCTTTTGTGTACAAGGACGTTAGTGGGAGTGTTATCATATTCTTTGTGTTATATGTGAATGACATATTACTTATAGAAAATGATGTCTCAAGTTTGCAATCAGTCAAAGTTTGGTTGTCCCATAATTTTTCCATGAAAGACCTTATAGAAGCAACTTACATATTGGGAATAAAGATCTATAAAGATAGATCAAAGAAGTTGCTAGGTCTTTCACAGTCAACATATATAGACAAAGTGCTAAATAGGTTTAGCATGGAGTAGTCCAAGATAGGGTTTCTTCCCATGACTCATGGGATAAAACTCTCGAAATCTAAGTGTCCCAAGACAAAAGATGAGAGGACTCGCATGAATATGATCCCGTATGCTTCGGTAGTAGGATCAATCATGTATGCTATGTTATGTACAAAACTTGATATATTGTATGCTCTAAGTGTTACGAGTAGATATCAATCGGATCCTGGTGAGGGTCACTGGGTGGCTGTCAAGAATATCCTAAAGTACTTTAGAAGGACTCAGGATGCATTCATGATATATGGAAATGGAGATCTCGTAGTGAGTGGGCATACAAATGCCAGTTTTCAATATGACCAGGATGACTCCAAATCCCAGTCAGGTTATGTTTTCACACTGAATGGTGGAGAAGTTAGTTGGAAGAGTTCCAAACAAAAAACGATTATAGATTCGACGACTGAGTCAGAGTATATTGCAGTTACGGAAGTGACAAAAGAAGTTGTTTGGATCAAGAAGTTCTTCATGGAACTTGAAGTGATTCCTAACATAGTAGACCCAATATTGTTGTACTATGACAACAATGGGGCTATTGCTCAAGCCAAGGAACTGAGGTCTCATTAGAGGTCCAGGCATGCACTCATAAGATATCACCTGATCAGGGAGATAATTTATAGCTAGTGATGTGAAGATAAAGAGAGTGCCCACAGATTAGCACAACGCTGATCCTTTGACTAAGCCACTTCCTCAAGCAAAAATTGATTCTTATGTACTCGCCTATGGTATTAGATACAAAGGCGATTGGCTTTAGTGTAAGTGGTATTGTTAGAGTAGTGCTCTAAAGGCAATCACCTTTATCACTTTTGTACAAACTTTATTTTGATCAATAAAGGGAAAGGCATTTTTTATTAATTTGATATTTGTTTATATATGAATTGATAGTGATCTTAAATCAAATTAATGAAGTCTATGATACAAAATATAGCATGAAGGAAATTAGGATGAGATCATGATAATGAGATTCCTATCATGTGCAATTATGTTAGTATTTAAATAATCTCTAGTCATAGGATTAATAAAATAGGACATCATTAATCTAGACAGATTAGCATATGTTATACTCCTTGATTTGATCAAACAGTGGATCTCATAAACTATAAGCATGAGTTGTTGAAAGTTAACATGTGGATGCTTACTAAAGGTAGTAAGTACATCGGATGACCCACTATGAGATTATCATATGGATGACCTACCAAATGTCAATGATTAATCTCATTATAGCAATGGTGCAAATATCCTTAAACTTGAGGTACTCAAGGATATCCTGGATATAAATCCTGTACATTGACATCATTCCTTTTTACCTTTAAACGAGGCCGCTCTTAGGGTGGTGATTGGGTATAGCTATTTGTATTCGAAGGTAATTGGGTAGCCAATAAAGGATTCACCGTTCCTGATAGAAGGAGATGATACCCACAGCCTCTTGCTGGGGTCATTATTCGGGAGTCTTTAGCCAGAGCAATTACGTGTCATGAAGAGAGTCTTCAATGAAACATAAAGTAATGAGATCCCAGGACAAGAACTAATATCACTTGGACTAGATGTGACGTAGTTAGTCTAGTGGGAGTTAACATATAGCCCATACTCCGAACCAGGTGGGGTATAGTATGGTGAAAGGACGAATTGCACGGTAATTGTCTATGGAAAGGTTCATAAGTTAAACAATTAACTATCAAAGAGTTTGTGTGTTAATCCACTTATATTCTAGTAAATAGGCATCATGAAATCCTTCATGATATGCTTGAATTAAGAGTTAATTCAAGTGCCTAAAATAACTGGAAACCTAAGGGTCACACACATAAAAAATTAGATGAAAAATAAGTGTGTATGACCTATTTTAAGCAGGCCACAAGTGTGCCTTATAGGACTACGTTCATGGCCGAAGGTGAGATATGCCACGATCGTGGCAAACAAGCCCACGATCATGACAGAAGTCACGAAATGGTATATAAGTGAGTTCTTCACTTATGTACACGAGCTTTCTTCACTTCTTACATGCTCAAGTGATAGAGAAAGGGTTCTAGAAGAGTTCTAGAGAGTGTGAGAAGAGTTCTTGATTTATCTTTATTCAAATTTATGCAATTGTTGTATAGATCAAACATGCATGCAAGATAACCTTGAACTATCACACATTTTAACATCTTCCTTCTTTGCATATTCTTGGATGATCAAGGAAGGGTTTGGTTTTTGCAACAACCTAAACAAGGAGAAGAAACAAGAAAAGAGGAGATACACAAGGTAAAAAGTTTATATTTCACGTTCTTTTATACATATCCTTGCATGCATGTTAGATATTGTGGTTTTCCGGTTATCATGGCGTCAGAATCTTGATTTCAACACTTTCACTACATCTGCATGCATGTGATACATGCAACAATGGCAAACCCAACAATACGTATATAAGTTTAGAATATAATGATAGTTAACCTGCTCCAAGACTCCACAACAAAATGGTAGAAAGGAAATCAAAAGTTAATAGAGATATTTTAGAGTATATTGCCTGCAAAAAATGGTCCACATGATTTTAGGAAGAGTTTATAAAAATTGTTGTGTATGTAATTAATAAGCTACTTCAAGCAAGGTTTACGTTTATTTCACCATATGAGAATCTATAGGGCATAAAACCATATGAAATTCGTTTTTGAGCTTTTTTTTATATATTTGCTATGTGTTTGTGCTTCATAAAGAACATAACTACTTTCATAAGAAGATAATTTGCTACATTTTTGTAGGTTATGATAATTAATGAAAATGATGGAAGTGTTGTGATCCAACAACTGGATGATGCTATGTATCTAAAAATATAGTATTTGATGAAACATCTTTATGGTGGGGGGCATACTGGAATTTATATTAGGTCTCTAAAAGAAGAGAGGCCATGTTAGATAGAATAATTAGAGGAAACATTCATCAGTTACAACTAAGAAAATCTATAAGGATTTAGAAGCCAAATCCTAAACATGCTAATATGACAATAATAAAGGATAATGGTATAAAAGAGCCAAGTAAGTATGAAGAAGCAACCCAAATAAAAGAATGGAGAGATGTAATAGAAGAAGAAATTAAGACATTAAAACATAATGAATCTTAGGAGTTAGTATCGCCACATACCAAAGTCTATCCCATCTCGTGTAAAAGGGTAAACGTAGTGAAGACTAATCCTGATGGATTAGTTGAGAGATAGAAAGATCATTATGGCTCGAGGTTTTTCACAGAAATACTGCCTTAATTATGATGAGACATTTAGTCCAGTAGTCAATATCACTACTGTATATGTATTTTTACTTTGGTAGTTAGCAAATCTTAAAAATTATAGCTGATGGATGTTAAGAATGCATTTTACATGACGAATTAGATTAAGAAATATACATGGAAAAGCAAGGCTTAACCAAATTTGTTTCACAAATTGAAGAAAGCCCTATATGGTTTGAAGCAATCACCAAGAGATTTTCAGTGGATGGCACTAGCGAATTTTTTTGTTTAAAAATGGATATTCAGTGGCACTAGCAGATTCAGGTTTGTTCTTGAAGGTTTGGAAAAATAAGTCAGCTATAGTGCTAGTTTACGGAGATGATCTTATTATTATAGAAGACAACAAAAAAGAGGGTCATCGAAAAACGAGACAGTTTGTCTATACACTTCCAAATAAAAGAACTTGGAGAGTTAAAGCACTTTTTAAGACTTGAAGTCGACATAACTAAAGATGGGTTATTTCTATGCCAATAAAAGTATGCTTAAGATATACTTGAGCAACACAATCATGGAAATTAATTCTAAGCTATACTCTATAGAAGGAGAGGAATTAAAGGATGTCATAATGTATAGGCAACTAGTAAGTAGCTTAATCTACCTAACTTTAACACAACCTTACATGTCATACATGATGAGTTACATTTGGATGTTGTACATCAAATTTTGAGATAAATTAAAAGTACTATGGATTATGGGATATTATATAGTAAAGACATGCCATGTGAAGTGATTGAATATTATGATGCAGATTACGCTAGTGATTGTGATACTTGTTGTTAAACAACTGGATTATTTAATCTTGGATCTAAAGTCGTAACTTGGTGCAACAAAAGACAACATATCATATCTTTATCAAGTACAAAAGTAGACTATAGAATAACAGCAATGGTAGCTCAAAAGTGTACTTGCTTAATGCATTTATTAAGAGATTTATATCAACAAAGTAATTATATAGTGATATTGTATTGTGATAAACAGTTTGCTTGTAGTTTAACAGAGAATCTAGATTTTTATGTAAGGACCAAGCATGTGGATGTACAATATCATTTTATTTGAGACAAGATGTTGCAAGGTGACATTAAGATGAAATATATTATAATAAAAGATCAAGTTGCAAATATTTACTAAGGTACTAAACACAATCAAGTTTGAAGAGTTTTGAAAGCAATTTGGGATAATTCTAAGAGCAATATTAAGAGAGATTAATTATTGAGTGGGAGTGTTAATTGATCACCAATTTGTTTCTATTTAGAAGTTTTTGGCAGCACTAAAAAAGTTTCAAGAAAATGAAGGACATATCTACATACATCTACCAAGTGTAAGATGGTAAATAAATATCAAAGAAGAAAAATCTAAAAATATCAGCTTACATGAGCATAAGGCGGTTGAATGGAGAAATATCTAAAAAATGAAATTTCACTGCCTCATACTGCTATAAATTGGATATCTTTTGCTATGTCATAAAATAGAACAGAAAAGTTATATTATTAAATGTAGAATTGAGGGGAACAAATAAAATAAAGAAAAAGAGAGATAACAAAAAGATGATGTACACTATTGTTTAAAAAAAATATTAGTTAGTATAAGCTTCTTTTACCTACCAATTTGTTCAACAAAGGAAACTAAAATGAATAGTTTTACATATCATACACGATGAAATATGATTATCTTGGATTATATATGAATATATTATTAGTTATACTGATTATATCTATTATCATCGCCATCATTAACACTCAGTTAAAATTCCGCTAAGATGAAAAATTTGGGAAGATTCGATAATATGCAGTCTTACCTTTACTTAATAGAGAGGTTGATTATGATAAACTCACATATAATATGTCATAAACTGATTATATCTATCATAATATGTAAAAATAAGTGCATGTATATTTCCACTCTCATTGTTAATATTGATAAAATTTTAGATGCCTATTGCTATTCATATTAATGTGCTTTAATGATGCAATTGTCTGATGAAAATATAATTATTGAACCAAACGACAATTAAACAATTAGTAAAATTAAAATGTTAAATTCCAAAAAATAGAGCTACTTATTTTAGTCACCAGCGAGCGTATCACTAGCTGAAATAATTTAGAAACAAGGGGAGCAGGGCAGCCGCCGCGAGGGATCGTTTTCTGAACTCATTAGGCTTTCACCGAGTCTCAGTCGTAACGCCCATCTGCTCCAGACCCTTTTTGTTATTGATTTTATATTTTCTCCAACTAGTTTTGTACCCATCAGCTCATCAGGTCAGTCTCTCACATACAAATTTCAATCACTATTTTCACGTCTCCCCCTCGCCGTCACCGGCCGCCTTCAGTTCTCATCTTTCTTCTCGTCAGTTCTAATCTCTCTTTGTTTTTCTTTGGGTATGTGCTTTATCTCTCTCTCTCTCTCTCTCTCTCTGTGTGTGTGTGTGTGTGTGTGTGTGTGTATGTGTTTGCTTTCATGCTTCATTTTTTTGATATCTGAGCTTGGATTGATTAAATGCATCTGGGTTCTGCTTCTGCTTCTGGTTTTTGAACTCGGACTAACTCTCTGCTTCTGCTTCTTCTTTTTCGTCTTCGTTTCTTCCGTTCATTCGCATTCAATTTTTTTAAATAAATTTGATCTTGTTTCATTTTTAATTATTTAATTTAATTTTATTGATGGGGCTTGCATCTCTTTCTTTCCAGGACTTGAATGCAATTGGATTGATAAAATATCAATTTTAAATTTGATTTGTTGAGTTTCAACTTGTTTTTAAACAATCCAATGTTTGACAGACAAGCGAGAAAATTCTTTCCTGTGTCCATTTCACTCTATCTTATTTGTTTGTATGCAAATACACGCTTTTGTTTGCATTTCATTTTCCTATATGCTCTCCCTTTGTCATTTTAATCCCAATATTTGCTTCTTTTACGCGGTTATTTTTCTTGCAATTTTATCTTTTCTTCTGCAACAATCCTTTTTCTTTGATTCATGCGGTGTTTTGTTTTCCATTTTGAGCTTGTTGTTTGTAATTGTATTCATGCGTCACTCATTCCCTTTAAATATCATTCTTCTGTTTTAGTTTTGGAAAGATTATCTTAGTTACGTAATAATGCTTATAAGATGCTTCTTTTGTGACCTCCTAAAGGCATAATTGCAGTCTAAAATTGGTGATTAGAGTGAATAAGGTATTGGTGGAAACTCTGATAACTGATTGCAACAAAGGAGGAACAAAAATTCTGAGATGTTTGGTGGTTTTATTGTTGATGCGGGGAGCCTATCTCGGTTTTATCTTGTGAAATATCAGTACATGCTATAGATTTTCCAAATGGAGTTTTACTTTGTTGCCTGGTTTTCTTTTTATCATAGAATAAATGGATCAAATGGGAGCTATTTAGTTGCCGGTCTTTTTGAATCAAGTTTAATTGAATGAAAGTTTTAGGTCAATTGTTTGGTACAGAAGGTTATGGTTATGTATTATTAGAAATTCCCCCTTTTACAGTGGTTTTCTTTTCCCCCAAGAACCTGGATTACTTCAATTGGTATGTTTTCTAATGAAACAAAAGGCGAGAAAGCAGATTGTGTTTGATTAAGAATTGAATTGGAAACTTCAAATTAAAAATTACAGCACTTGCATACTGAATAGACTGTTCTATGCTACTGATTGAAGGTACTTGCTTGGTAAATGAGAATTTGTTTTTCCTCTTCTTGTCTACTATTACCTTTGTACTCTCCGAATTATGTCCTCTCAGTCAATTATTTTAAACATTCATTTTCTGTAATTTATCTAAACTACGGGGAAAAAAATAGTGTGCGATTTCTTCTGCATCTGATTAGTTTTGTGGTTACAATTGTCTTAACCTTTTCAAATCTGTTGCAGAAAATGGTTATTCCGCCACCAGTTAGGCCACCCAGAATAACCGAATTTCTCAAGCCCTATGTCCTGAAGATGCACTTCACGAATAAATTTGTGCATGCTCAAGTAATCCACTCTCCAACCGCTACAGTGGCTTCTTCAGCAAGTTCGCAAGAGAAGGTCCTGAGGTCAAGCATGGAAAATACCAGGGATATGGCAGCCGCAGCGAAGATCGGGAAGATACTTGGGGAGCGTCTCTTGCTCAAAGGCGTACCAGCTGTTACAGTTTTCTTGAAGAGAGAACAAAGATATCATGGAAAGGTGAAAGCTGTGGTTGATTCTTTGAGGGATGCTGGTATTAAACTTATCTAATCTACGCTAAGACAATTGCTCAGGTAGGCAATTTAGTTCAAGAAACTCTACCATGTGTCCTTGGAAAATACTTTGATGGAGATCATTGCTATCAGTAGTTATGTTCTTGAGCTTGATTTGGTGAATGAATCTGAAGACAGGGAACTCCGGAAGTACTTGGATGAATTAAAGGTATGATGAGAAGGAAAACTGATGGATAATTTCTTAATTTGTTGTAATGGTTCACGGTTGTGAAAGCCTCAAATTGTGACCAGTTGTAGCGTTTAATGAGTTTCACGTTATCACAAATGCTACAGGAATGGAAATTTTCAAAGTTGCAATTGCTTATAGTTATCCGAATGAAATGTCCACCCCAACCCCATTCTTCAATACACGTTCGCATAGTTTGCATTTGGTCATTGCATATTTCTGTTAACCTGAAGGAACTTCCTGAACATTTTGTGCCTTTGCCCAGTTTCTTGCTTCTGTCATGAACCGAATAAGAAAGCAGAAGTGATCGTAATTGAACGATAGAATACATATTAGAAAACTTACCGATTCGACTTTTTGTGGGATGATAATTTAATTGTATGGGACTCGTCACATTATATAAGATACTTCTCTCGTTCATGATGAGATCATCCGGTTTTGTATTTCCAACGTAGCCTCTCAATCATAAACCATTCTTGTAATAAATTCAAGTCATTTATCACATTAATTTTTGTATTAATTTTATTACATAAACATTTTGTATTTATGTCTTTTTGTGAAAAGGGTCAGTCCTTTTTTAATACATCCTGATGTGAACTTAAATTTATTTATTTTTACTTTTCAATCTTTTAAATTAAATTAGTTCATCTTAAAACTTTCATTAATTATTTTATAGTAATATTATAAAATAGTGAGAATTAACTAAGTTCTTTGGAATTAGAAATTAGAATAATAAAGGTATGTTACTTGAAGTTTACGTAGCTCACGCATTCTCATATAGTATAAGACAATAACTTATATTATATTTGTTGGTTGACTCTATATAATGATTAACGTGGTATGATATGATCTATCTTTTTATTAAAATCTATGCCTTATCTCAAGCCCTATGTCCTAGATATTCCCTCTTTATGTTACTATTTCCTTGACACAATCATACTTGTTATCTATGTGTTTTATTTTGCAATGATTATTAAGGTCCTTAGGATACACAATTATTAAGGATCATGAACATAGGCAGCATATCTCTAACGTTTTGAATGCAATAAATCGAGTTTTTGCACTTTGTTATGTACATTTGTGACTGTTAGTAATGCTTCATCCTAATAGAAGATAGAAAATTTTGAATATGTGATTATAGATCTAATCATTTCAATAAGATTTGTATTTCTATGTGATTATAGATCTAATCATTTCAATAAGATTTGTATTTCTTATTTCTACAATATTATTTTGTTAAGAAGGGTTTCTGAAATAGTTAGTTACCTATTTATTCTTTTTTTCATCATACGAGACAATTATAGAAGGGTAGTGTAGTCATTTGATGTCTTGTGCTTTGACACTATTAACCTTAGGGCTTTCTTGTACTCCTATATATATTATGCTATGATCAATAATACGAAACGGGGGTTGAAAACCTACAACTCAACAACAATTACCTATTTATTCTTTTTTCATCATGCAAGACTTTGAATTTATTAGACAAGTACTCTTGTTTCAAATATTTCTTAGAGCCTTTATTTTCTTATTTAATTAATTCTAAGCTAAATTCATATACTTAATAAAATAATGTAAGACTTCAAATTTTCGAAAAATCAAATAATCGTACTTAACATAATTATTAATAAATGTGACAAAATAAATACCATTATATCTTTCCTTCACATTCATTGGACCATAGATATCTAAATAAATTAACTGTAATGGCTCATTAGCTCCTTGTCCTTTATTGAATGGTTTACATGCCATTTTTCTAGATAGCGAATATTTGCAAGTAAATAATTCTATACTATTTAAGTTTTTACTGAAGACTTTCTTTAGTTATTTCTTTTGGTAACAATGATAATTTTATTACCAAAACAAACAAAAATATATACATTAAAGATAGTGAAAGAATGAAGCCATCTACTAGGTAGGGTTCTTCATTCCCTTCACTTCAATGAATCTAGTTACATAAAAGCTGAAAGAAAACATTATAGACTTACTTTTTGGACCATGATAGTCTAACGTTCTATATCTAACACACAATTTAGTCTCTTCAATAATGTTGTTAGTACATCTTAATCTTTTCCTCAAATGAGCATAATTTCGTTCCTGCTAGATAAAATAAATCACAACACATAAGCTAGTAGCCAGAATATACTTGATAGCTCATGATTTTTTACATCTATCAATCTAGTGAAAGCAGCTTCAAAGTTTTGGTTGATTGGAATGCCAACCAGTCCATCTCTTAATAGCCAATAAGATAGCTTGTTATCTAGGACAAAGGAAGAACAGGTAAGTCATAGTTTCATTATCAGAATCATACAAATGACATTTCATGGTGTCTTGTAAGAAACCAAAATGATGCAATCTGTCTTTGGTTAGTAGTTTGTTAGAAGTTACAAGCCAAGCAATAAAACAATGTTTAGGCACATTTAATCTACCCCAGATAATGTTTGAATATTTTCATTTTTGAATTTTTCCTCTTAAGAGATCATAATCATGAGCTGCAGACTACTTGTCTATGTTCCACCGTAGTTGTAAGCACATCAGAATTTCTCTTTAACTTTATTAAGCTTAGCCTAATACCAACTACAGTCCATCTTAGGCTTATAAGACTAGAAATCAGTTCCTTTAAGATAAATTTCATTCACCCACTTCACCCAAAGAACATCATGTTTTGTAGACATAGACCATATATGTTTACCAATCAAAGCCAAATTCATAGTCTTGCAATCCTTAAAGTTATGCCCACCTTGAGTTTTAGATCTGCAAATGTCATCCCATGTAACCAAACCAGGCTTTCCCTTTGTGTTAGAAGCTCCCAAAAGAAAATTTCGACATTTCACTTCAATTTTCTTAATCACACTTGAAGGAAGAATTAAGATACCAACTCAATAAGTATGAAGGGACAACAATACTGAATTAATCAATTATGCCCATGCAGCATAAGAGAGATTCCTAGAAGCCCAGCTTTGAATCCTCTTTGTAGTCTTCTCAACTAATATGCAATAATCAGGTTTACTCCATTTTGTAGGAGATAGGGGCACACCCAGATATTTAAGAGGAAAGAACCCTCATGTAATCTAGTAAGCATAAGGAGCTTCTGTTTGTTCTCAATAGAAATACTAGCCACATAAACGTTTGATTTAGTCTTATTAGCACACAAGCCAATGACATTAGAAAAATAATCAAAACTATGCTTGATTCTAAAGACTGAAGTATTATTAGCCTTGCAAAAAAGCAGCAGATCATCAGCAAAACAAATGTGGGTGAGAGATAGGCTTTTACGCATAGGGTGAAAACTGAAATCTTCCAACTGGCTGACAATCTTCAAGATTTGAGGCAAAAATTCCATCACCAAGACAAAAAGAAGAGGGGAGACAAGATCACCCTGTCGAATACCCCTTTTCACCTCAAAATATCCCTGTGAAATACCATTCATAAAAATGGTATAATTCGTGGACTTAACACATGACATAATCCATCTGATAAACTTTTTAGGAAAACAATAACCAACAAGCATCTCCTTAATAAAGTCCCAATGCACTGTGTCATAAGCCTTCCTCAAATCAATCGTCTTAAGGCATTAAGAAGAAGTTGATTTTCAATTTTAAAGTCTAATCAAATCCTGACAAATTAGGATATTATATACAATAATTCTGTTCTCCACAAAAGCACCCTGGTTCTAAGAAATAAGTTAAGGCAAGACAAACCTCAATTTATCATAAAGGACTTTAGAGATGAATTTATAAAAAGTAGTACAACAAGCAATCAGACAAAAATCTGAAGCAAAATTAGGATTGTCTACTTTAGGAATTAAAGTGAGACAAATACTGCTAAAATACTTAAACATATCACCAGAGTTAAAAAACTCTTAAGTAGCCACCATAATATCATGGTCAATAATCTATAAAACATCAATGAAGAAACCACTAGTTGAACCATCAGAACCTGGGATTTTACTTCTATCAATAGAGAAAATATCTTGCTTTATTTCTGTAGGAGAAACAGGGGAAATCAATTTCAGTTGTTGTTTAGGAGAAAGCATATGCCTAGTTTTCAATATAAAAGCATTAGCTGACTTCTAAAAAGTCTCAACAACACCCAATACACTCTTATAAAAATTTAAGAGCTCAGAAACAATCTCATCAGTTTCATGGAGTTCAATACTAGAAGAAGTTTTAATGTTATAAATACGATTAAGCTGCCTCCTATGCTTCATGAGCGTATGGAAAAAAGAAGTGTTTTGATTTCCAAATTGAATCGATTCCATTTTACTCTTTTGATTATAAAAAGATTCTATATCCTAACTAAGTTGAAGCAATCGATACCTAGCAGACCTCTTAGTAAGTTGAAGAGAAACATTTTTAGGATTGTTGTTAGCCATTTCTTGAGTAGAAAGCATAACAGATCTAATATGTTGAACTCTTCTAAGAATGTCCCCATACTCCTCCCTATTTAGCTTCTTCAAAGCAAGTTTGACATTTTTTAGTTTGTATGAAATCTGATAAAGCTTGGAACCAGGAACGTGAGTGTGCCAAGCTTTGAATGCAATCTCTGAAAAAGTAACATGCTTTCCCCACATATCAGAATATTTGAAAAGGTGTTTTACTAGGCTTGAAATTAGTGTCAATAGTAACTAAAGTAGCACAATTATCTGAGATATCTTCAGGTAGAAATTGTACAAAATAATTGTCAAAGGTAGTCACGTAAAGATCAGTTCCAAAAAATAGATCAATCTTAGAATAGACTCTATCCCTATCATTATGCTTGTTATTTTAAGTGAAAGAACATCCAGACCATTTTAACTTAGTTAAACAGCAACAGTCCAAACATCCTTTGAATTCTTTGATTTCATAAAAGGTAATAGGATTACCTCCCACCTATTCATGAAGTTGTAGGACATTATTAAAATCACCACCAATTAACCAACGCAAGGAAAAAGAATTAGCTAAAGCATCTATATCATGCCAAAATTAAATTCTCTCCTTTTTGTCATTAAATCCACAGACAAAAGAGATAAAGAACTGCTCATTATCCTCTTTGTGTTCACTTTACAAGGCACCATTTGAGCAGAAGAACTAACATTATCTACATCAAAGCAAACAGGATTCCAAGAAATCAATATTCTGCCATTACGATGATTCTAGTGATTCATAAAATGCTTCCAACCGTATAAAATATGAGTAAGAGTTGTTTCAAAATTTAAGAGTTGTTTCAAAATTTCTAGGCTTGATTTTTGTTTCAAACAAGCCAATAAGACTTACTTTATTGAGTTTGTAGTAAAGAGAAACCTATTTCTTCCAAAATATGATTCTATCCATGCCCTAAATGTGTTTCTTGAGTACTCCATTATTAGCAAGCAATAAACGATCAACCACAAGATCAACAGAGCTGAGAATATTAAAAGAATTATGAATAAGGGGCACTGCCCTCCCAATCTCACTATACTAGCCTGATCACTATCCTAGTATGAGTAGGAGTCCTCTTACCCTCAAGAGGTCGCTTCCTAGCAGAGCTTGAACCAACAATATGGAGATCAAGAGCCAGAGTAGTAGTCGCCATAACTGGCTCATCCTTTTTTAGTGCTATACTAGCCTAATCAGGCTTTTGTTAAACCTGAACCAATTTTGGTTTCCATTCCTTTCAGCCAAGCTTCTTCCTGTAATTAGTCATATCATGTCCATACCTTTTACAATGATCATATGCAGTAGGCTTCCATTCATATTGAACTTCTTGTTCCCTAACAATCCCCCTAGTATTCCTATAATAAATAGTTTTAGGCATCTCTTTACTAACTTTAACTTTAACCAAGGGACAAGCAAAGTTAACCCCTTCCTTTAGTTGTGTATTCTTATCAGCCATCAAAGGAATCCCAATGAGATTGCAAGGAATCCCAATGAGATTGCCAATCTTACTCAATCCGGCAGGACCCCATTATTTAACATTAAGCATGGGCAACCGAATCCATATTGGAATTGTGGATAAAGATTCCTTGAGCATATCAAAATCTTCAGTCAATAGCCAGATAATAAAAGGTTTTTTTAATCAAAATGATAAATACCAGTATGGAGGACCTCATCCCTGCTGTCCAGAGAATCAAATCTCACCAATGTGATACCATTTTTTATAGTTACGATTTTGTTTATACCAAAACCACCCCAAATACGTTGGATAAACCCATTCAGAACAACTAAAGGAGGCCTAACACCCATTACATAACAAATTACAACTTGATTCCAATAATCAATCTCAGACTTAATGTCAATATGACCAATTATAAAACGTCATAAACTAGCATTAACGTAAAACATACTATATGATTTAAATTATAAAAACTAAAATTACTTAATAGATAAACAACATTTAATACCATAAAACTATCTAATATAAAACCATAACTATAATAATAGGTTCCAAGCAAAATAACCAATCTACCCAATTATAAAAATTAATATTGAATCCAAAACTAATAAAATTATAAAAAAATTCCTTTGGTGATGCAACATTGCAACATGGATTTGGAAAAGGCTAGGAAGGCACGGAAATTGCAATTACAAAAGTTAGAGGAACTAAGGTTAGATGTTTACATGAATTTAAGAATTTATAAAGAGAAAACCAAATTGTTCTATGATAATATGATCTTGAGGAAGCAATTTGAGGTGGGAAGGAAAATTTAACTGTATAATTCTCCATTAAAAGTTTTGTCAAGTACGTTACGTTCTAGATGGCTTGGTCATTTTGTTGTCTCTAATATATTTCCTTATACTAAATAGAAATAAAGTGTTTAGATATTGAAAAATCTTCAAAGTCAATGGACATAATTTGAAACCATTTTATGAGGATAAGAAATTTTCAAGTGTGATGGATATTGATTTAGAACTTACCTAATACATAGAAGATTGAGAAGAAAAATCCATGTTGAGCATAATGACGTTAAACAATTGCACTCTTTGGAAGGCATTCTAAATATGATGAACTTTTTTAGTTTCATTTCAATTATTTATAGTTTTAAATGTTTGGTTTTTGTGTAACATTTTATTAGTGTAATAGGTCTTAAATTCTAGAATATTAAAATTCAAATGGCGAGATCATGTGTAATTCAGCTTTTAGGATAAAAGACATAAAATTTCAAGCTGCTAAAATTCATGAAGCATGATCATGCCTTATGTAACTCAATTTATGATAGTAATCATTTTAAATTCCATAATACTAAAACTCATAAGGCGATATTATGTCTTATATGATTGGCTTTCTATAATGGAACCCCTTAAATTCCAAAATACTAACATTCATAAGGTGAGATTACACCTTTTATATATTAGTGAATTATTTTATTTTAAGAAAATTGTGACTTTTTAAAGTAAAAATAAAAATATGATCATGTAAATAAATAAAAATAAAAATTTAGATTTTTTATTTTCATTATCATATTTTAAAAAATACAAAAAATACCTAAATCTTGCATCTCCACCATTCAGGTAACTAGCTTCTAGTCCACAACACCACTCCAACCTTAGTAGCATTTTATAAATGCACTAGGTGCACCAAGAACTCCTTAGAAATAGTAGCACCTAGTGGGTAGAACCAATGCACCATAAAGAGTCCACAACTGTAGTAGTTCCATACACTAGCCACATTACTCAGTATGCTTCAAGAAACCAGCACACCACACCATAACGAACGTTAATCTATCCTAAGCATCAAACTTCATCAGTAGCACTAGTGTAACAAGCAAACAAGTTGTCCTTTACTTGTGTCCATAAGTCTCCAGTGTTGGGTATAATTCCAACGTGGCCTGACTTGGTCAAAGACCATTTTTATTATTGTTAATTTATTTTTATTTATTGTTATTGAATTGGTCCACTTTTATCTAGTAGTTAAAAGTCTATAAGAGTTAAATAGTAGAAGTTAATGTTTTAGAGCTTCATTAGTTAGAATTTGTAGGGAGTGGCAACATGTCAGTTATAATTTTCTGGAAGTGGCTACATGTTGATCCTATAAATGCCTATTTAAAGGTTGTAAATTATTTCATTTGGAATAAAGTTGTTCTTAAAAGACAATTCTTTTATCATTTTGGTATCAGAGCACTAGTTACCCGAGTGTAAGAGTAAGTGAAACATTGAGTGTAGAGAGAAACATTAAGAGAAGAGAGATGTGAGTAAACTAAGTGTAGAGAGAAACACAGATAGAAAATAGTTGCGAGTTAAACATGTTAAAAGTTAGGAATATCAGCTTTTGATATGGCCTCTAATAATATTATTCCTAGTTCATCTCAAAATATTCCTATCTTTACTGGTCTTAATTACCAGTTTTAGAGTATCAAGATGAGGACACTATTTATGTCCTATGATTTATAGTATCTAGTTGAGAATGGTCTTGGTGATCTTGCAGATTCAGAGCAACTAATTGCAGTATAATGCAACGAGTTGAAAGAAAAAAAAAAGGATGCAAAGGCTTTATTTCTATTCCAACAAGCATTAGATGGTGCAATTTTCCATGAGTTATGGGAGCTACAACATCACATGAAGCTTAGTACCTATTAGAGGAAGAGTTCGTTGAGATTTCAAAAATCTCCTAATGAAACAATCATAATCTGTCTAAGATTTTTTCACCCGAGTTTCTTTTGTGGTGAATCAAATTAGATCATTTGGAGAAGAGATGCCTGAAAAAATAGTAGTTAAGAAGGTTTTGTGAATCCTTTCCTCTAAGTTTGATCATGTTGTTGCTACTATTAAAGAATCAAATGATTTGTCAGACTATTCCCCTCCTGAATTGATGGGATCACTCTTGGCCCATAAGCAACATTTGGGTAGGATAGTTAAAGCTTCTTCACAACAAACTTTTCAATTGGAAGTCAATGAGAAAAGGATATCTAATGGCTCAAGAAGAGACAACAATGACAGAGGCGAAGGTGGAACTTCTAGGGTTATAGATAGAAGCAAAGGTAGAAGCAATCAACAAAGAAACAATCCTCAAGGCAATAATGTTGACTTAAATCCATGTTCTCATTGTGGAAGAACAAATCATGAGGAAGAAGATTGCTAGTATAGGAAAAATAATGGTCAGAAAAAGGGTGGAATTCATGTAATACCCCCTTACTGCAGGGTATACACCGGGATGCCCGTAGGTCATTCTGATACATATCCTACGATAAGGGTGAGCTACGAAAAATCACTACAATACTCCACATGGCATCACATCAATCTGAATAATAAAGAAGTAATTATAAACCACAGTAATTTTTAAAACCAAACTCTTCCTCATTTCATTGATCAAAAGCAACAGTTTATACATC
>JANZXR010000007.1:653741-667036 GCA_027575705.1 Erythroxylum echinodendron
AGTAATGAGATTCTTAACTCCACAGAAAGCTCCTTCTTCCTTCTTTCTTTTTCCTCTCTTGCATGCACTCGGATGTTGTCTCTTTAAGTTTTACAGAAATTTCAACTTAGCTTTCAACTTTCTTCTTTTCACTCACAGCTGAAACCTCTCTTTTTCCTTTTGTTTTCTTGCCTCATTCATGTTGCCATTCTGCCAATAAGACAAGTCCACCATGCCTTTCCCAAAAGTCCACTTTACCTTTGGTTCTTAAGTTATATACTGAAAATACCCTCAATTTCTTCTCATGCTTCTATTTCATAAGCTCATATGCTTAATGGAAAAAATTTCAGGGGGCCGACAACCAGTCACTGTGGATTTCAACCCCACTTGCTATTTCTAAAAAATTAAACTTTTTATGAGTGGGAAATTATTTTTGTTGGCTTCGACAGTTAACATCTGACAAAGAGTATGAAGTTCCACAATCATCACCTTAACATTACCTTGGTAGCCTTTCTATAGAGCATCTTAAGCTTCCTTTGATTTTGTCACTGCTGAAATAAATAGGAAGATTGCCTCATCCATTACTTGCTGGATAAAAAAATAAGGCTTTTGCATCTTTCTTCCGCACTTCTCATTAAAGCTTCGGTGGTAAGCTCAGCTTCTATGTGACCATTATCCACTAAGTCCCACAAATCTTGGGACGTGAATAATGTCTTGATTTTTATGCTCCAAATATCATAGCTACTGCCTTAGAAGATTGGAATTGTAGGTAGCGATGGATTCACTCTGGTGTTATTGGCCATGCTTGCTCGAATCTATTCTAATATTAGTTGTTGAAGTAACTAGTTGAAACAAGAGTAAAATTCTCAAGGAATTTTATTAAGCAAAAAATAGGCAAAAATATATATATTGATAAAAAAGAAGAAAATTGAGCTGAATTGATGCAATTACATTCATCTAATAAAAGCAATTTATACATAAAAGAAATAACAACTTAGCTAAAAACAAGGACTCACTACTCCACTACCACACTACCAATGACTAGAAACATATCTTTAAAAATAGCAACTTAAGCTTAAAGAATAGGAACATACTAACAACTTATTGACTTAATTCAAAGACTAGTAAAAGAATGTTTCTACATTAGTTTCCAACATAAGCTACCATCTTATACTTCATTTTTATCATATGAATTTGAGTCCTTCTTACCCACACTTTAAGATAAAACATTTTGAGAGTCATCTGAGGGAGTGGTGAATGGTTAGGTAACGACTACCATAACAACAATACTTTTCAAGTTTCTGTTACAAGCCACTTCCATTATAGTTCTATAATTACCAAGCACATTTCAACTTAAGAAAAAAAACTGTTTCTAATCCATAACCTTGCACTCCATAATAATTGGCATCGACGATTGTACAAAATCTTATGACTTAAATTAAATAGAAACTAATGCCTTAATATAATCTTATATAAGAACCTTGACTGTTGACATGGTCTCTTATAATTTCCCTGAAAAGATTAAAAAGGAAAACTTTGTATAATCAGAAGCTCGAATGGCCATAGAAACAGTAATCTTAAATCTCATCTAAAGTACACTTAATATTAATATCCCTTATCTAACCAAAAATTGATTTTATAGTTTTAAAATCTATATAAATAATAGGATTACAGTAATACTTTATAAAGATAACAAAATTGATTGAAAATCATGATTCTTTAATAGATTGTTGCAAGACAATAATAAATATAATGGAAAGGAAAAATTAGGACTCTCTGAATTCTATTTACCAACATATCCCACACACCACAATAGAATACACAACTTAACAATATGTTAGAATGCATCAATTAGATTTAAATATATTATATTGTGGACAACAAGTCCAAAAGGTAAGCTTAGGTTAGTAAAAGCATATAAGGGCCCATAGTAATCCTATAAATGAATCAAATGTCACTTAATTAAGATGTTAATTATTATAAGATTATGTTAGTAAAATTTGATTAATTCAAAATTTTCTTACTTGGATAGCCTAATCATATCGTAAAACTTTCATAATAATATGCATAGTCAAACAACTCGTACATAATCAACACATTGATAAAATGTATAGTCCTATATAATTGGGCAATGCTAATCCAAAAGCATCATAATAACATTAATATGAATTCAATATAATAACTATCTTCAATTTTTCTGTCACCAAAAATATAGAATCGAATTTCAAATTGTTCTAAACATCCATAACATGAAAATATTACACAAAATTCAAATAATCCTCATAAAACATTCATGTAATAAAAAATTCCATTGAAAAAAGAAAAATGGACTCTAACAATGTCATACGAGAGATCTTTTCCTAAAACACACAAATAGGCAAGTCTTCTATTAGTGGATTTGCCAACATGCTACTCATAGACTTGTGCTTAATAATAATTAAAGAATGCAACTTTCTCTTTGATAGTGTAAAACTTAATGTCAAGTTATGCTTGAAGCCAGAAGTGCTCCTTATACCCTGAGAGAAAGATATAGCCATAGAAATGTCATTATATAATTTAGCCTCAAAATATATTCCATAACTCCTAATGCCAAAATAAAGTTTTGAAGTTATATTGCTAAACAAGTAGCCTTATAACATACCACATACTTTACCTTTATAGTTGAAGAAGCTATAAATGTATATTTGACACTTTTCTGTGAAACATCTCCTCAAAGTGGATTTCTTTTTATTCTTGCAACTTGCATATTCAAAATTATTAAAACTACCACTTCAAAAATTTTAGTAAGTTACTATGTCAATATAAGAGCTTTGGTACCTTGGTGATATCTTAAGACATTTTTAGCTAATTTTCAGTGGCTTTGTCCATAGTTGTTTAAGCATCTACCAAGCATACTAACCAAAAAGGCATTATCAAGACATGTGCACACTTGACCATAAATTAAGTTGCCAATAATAAAAGCATAAAGGACTTACTAGAAAACTTGATTAATATTAGGAGATAATAATATTGAAAACATTACTTGAATGCCTTGACTTAGGAGAGGTAAGTTTATAGGCATATAATTTTCAGTTATATCTAAAACATGTTAATAAAATTAAGGGTTAATTTCAAAAAAATCTCAAACTTTACTCAATTTTTCAATTATAACCTGAATTTTAAAAAGTGACAATTAAATTCTTAAACTTTCAATTTTTCTAAAATCTAGCCTGACGTTAGTATCTTCGTTAATTTTGTTACCGTGACAAGTTATTTTATACATAAATTTAAACACTAACTAAATCAAATTTTACATATCAAACTTAATTGAAATAATTAAATGAAATTAAGAAAATTTTAAACGATTGAAAGAAAAAGATAAAAGCCCTAAATTAATTTGGGATTTAGACTTTGTAATTGTAACTTACCTAGCTGTAGAACTGACGATATTTAATTGCCATTTTTTAAAGTTAGGATTATAATTACAAATTTGAGGAAATTAGGCTTGAGATTTTTTTGGAATTAACCCTAAAATTAATATAACCAAATGCTAAATTGATAGATGCTAGTTAATCAAAAATATCATGTATAGTTATCTAAAATATAAAAGTCATTATATAAACGGATAAAATATTTAATATGGGACAAAAATTGTAATAAATAAAATATGTTAAGTTACCATCACAAAATAATAGAAATTATTAATAAAAAATTGTCAATATTTTGAAATTTTAAAATTATAAATAAGCTAAAATGACATAATTATAAATAAGTTAAAATGATATAATTGCAAATAATTAAAGAGGAAAATTGTAAATAAGTGGAGATGATAGAATTACAAATAACTATATATGGCATATCTGTAAATAAATGGAGATGTTAGAATTATAAATACTTCATCTTTAACATCTAGATAAGTCATACAACCCATGGGATATCCTTGACCTGATTTGGTAATATTATGTTGTGGGGAGGTCATTTTTGACAATGTTAAAAGGATTTTTCTCCTCTTCAAAAACTAAATGATCTATGAGATCAATTATTTAGACCAAAAATACCAATAAAAGATATTGAAGAATAAGAGATTTCAACCATAGATTGAGCTTTTTAAATACATATATGAATGATGTGTGAGATATATTTGTTTCCAAAAATAGTATATCTATATTTTATGAAAATTTTTAAAAATTGGGTGTAAAAAGGACCAAAAAATTTTTAAAAAAAGGAGAGATAAGAAAATTTCAAAACTTATGGATTTGGCTTTAATATCAATTATTAGATTTTGTGAAACAAACAATGACATTAATTGATAACATCAATATGCCTAAACCAACCAAACCAAGATTATATTACTTTAAAGCATATATCAACAACAATTGAACATTTTAGACATTGCCACAATCCTCTAAATAAAAATAGGGTATGTGAATTCTCTTTGGTGATTTCTGACTTGAACACATTTGATGAGAGTTCAACATTACAAGATGCTTGCACAAAATAAATTTATTTTTGAAAAAGAAATTGGTAATGATTAGCTTGAAGATCAGGAGAGAAACCACACCTCCTATAAAGAAGAAGAAGAGCACAAGTTATAGAAGGAAGCTTCTTTTGCTTTAATATCATATAATTAAAGAATTAAAAACAAACCTTATTCAATATCATATAAGAACATTTATTCTCTAATGAAACTGTTAACTACAAGCTTTTCAAATGTCCATTTATTCATATACTAAAGAAAAGAGAACCTAACTTTTGAGAGAGATTAACTAGAGCGTTAGCTCCCTTAAGTCTTTCCTTTTTATAGAGAAAGACCACGGTTTCTTTTTAGTAAAATTAAAATTAATCTCTTATATTTAATAAACTATAACTAATCATATATTAAGATTGAAGTCTAACAACATGTCATAACCACTCAAATATTAAGACTATTAAATTAGTTTAACTTAATCTATTTATGCATTGTTATAATGTATAATTCAATTATTTCATCATCTAATTCCAATTTGATATAATGCATGGAATTAGTTTCTGTTTTATTTAAATCCAATGATGTTTATTCTTTCTAACTAGTCATTAATTTATAATATTAATGGGAAGACATATCCTACTAGTTCATTATGAATTATATATTTATTAAAACCTTTGAATACGTCATATATATCAACTTGAGGTTCTTATCCATCTAGATGTGCATTTATGGGTCTTAAATTTCTCTAAGTTATACCCCACTCTCACTACTTTTCTTAAAATTGAATTATCTTTCTAAGAATGTAATATGCCTTGAGATAAACATCCTTTTCTTAAGAAGATGGTAAAATTTAATTTCTTTTTGCACTTAGATACAAATATGTGACTCCTATAGAAACACCTCTGTCATACTAATACGCTTGGGTCTTTAACTCATACTTTCACCTCTAATTTCTAGAAAGGATATGCGCTCGACCATACCCATTGCCTAGTTCGTGCCCACTTAAAAGACTTATAAAAAACATGCATTTCTATCTCAAAAATTCAGGATTGCATATTCATATATGTGAGTCATATGTAACATATACTAATTAGATGAGATAGTTATACTAAAGATTAATCAAACATTAGATACATAGAAAAAAAGTATTTACTCTTTATTTATAATAGGTATAAAAAAATTATAAATAAATAAGTAATTTTTAGTTATATAAAAGTATTAAATCAAATAAGTAAAAAATAAAATAACAAAGCTAAGAGTAACCCCACTATTCGAACTCTTTCATTAAGTAGATATGCACAAGGCTACATTTATTTATTGAACTCTTCGTAATGAAAGTTGAAAAGAAAGGATTATAGAATCATTAATGTTTCATTAACATCAATGCCAATGAATATATTAAGAATTAAATACCTAACATTAAATTGAAATCTAATATCAATTTATCAACTTATTTTAAGAAATTAACTTGTCTACTTTCGTTAATAATCACCTTATGAAAATTTACCGACAAAGCTGCGAAGAGAATACCTGTGGAAGTTCTTTGCATATTCACTTGATTAATTGGGAATTGATTATGAACACTAGAAGCATAGTAAATCATATCAAACTTTTCCATATTTGGTAGCTTTTCACCAACTTTGACTTATGTTGACTTTGCATTATGTTATTGTCATTATGATTGAATTAAAATAGTTAAAGTGATAAATGTTACAACAAAAATCTTCACAAAAAAAACAATCCAAACTTCAAATAACAAATCCAGAAAAATCCAAATACAGATACTTCCTTCTATTATGTTGGTTTGGCTTTAATAGCTATCCTTATTTAGAATAAGTCTAAAATTATATATGTATGTTAATGATATGATATGTTATCATAAATGCTCATGAGTAGAATATATATTGAGAGAAAAGTAGCTTTTATTTGATAATAAGAAAGATTTTAGTGGTCATACACTCATTGTTTCGAGATGGATTTTGTGATCGGTGGCGTTGGGGGTGCCACAAGTGATGAACAAGAAGCTTATTCTCACTCTCGAAAGGGGAAAAAGACTTATCATCGCCATACTTCTCATCAAATTCAACGTCTTGAAACGTGAGTTGTTTCATATTAAATTACGGTACTTGGTTTTTCATGATTAATCATAATTATATATATTTAAATGTAGTTAGATTTTGTTGATTTTATGCAACTTTCCTATCTTCAAAGAAGAAATTATTACCATGTGTAAAGTTTCAAGTGAAATTTTAATATCGCAATTATGATTGTAATGTTGTTAATTCCACCTTTTATGTATGCAAGTTACCACAATTGAGAATGTATTTGTATCAATTTTAATAAACACTTAATCATGGTTTCATTGATAACCTTCTATTTAAAATCTTGGTCTTATGACTTTTGTTTAGTATTTAGGGTTTTGATAGAAATCAGTTACACAAATAGTAAAAGGTCATTTTAATAAAAATTGCGTATAGTCCTATTTCTCAAGATCATTTTATGATCTCTTATTCAATTTCTCTCAATTATGATTAGTTCTAATGGTACATTTTAGATTTCCTGTCTTTCAATCTTTTCTTAATGGTATGTGCTTGATTATTTCTAATTATTTGCTTAAATGGCTTGATTTTCCTTAACAATATTGCTTGATTTATTCATTTCTTTCTTTTTGTATCAAATGAACATCAAAGACTTAATTATTTCTTAGAATAGTTTGATGCTTGATACGATTATTGATCCTATTCATAACGCAATTAACATTGAAATCACGGTAATTAATTAGAAAGGAATGCAAAACATTTAAGTACCGTGGTGAATTATTGGATGTTAATTAATGGTGTTTTCTGTTTGCATATTGAAGTTTTTTCAAGGACTGTCCACACCCTGACGAAAATCAACGACGCCAATTAAGTAGGGAACTTGGCCTTGAATGTAGACAGATCAAATTTTGGTTCCAAAACAAGAGAACTCAAACAAAGGTGTGGACTTGGATTCGCATTCGCGATTGAAGTTTTTAATTTTGATATCATTCAATGTGTCTGATGAAGATTGGATGATCTCTACATGTGCTTGTGTGCTTTTACAGGCCCAGAACGAGCGAGCTGATAACTCTATACTTAGGACAGAGAACGAACGTATACAGTGCGAGAATCTAGCTATTAAAGAAGCCTTGAAGAAAGTGATTTGCCCAGCTTGTGGAGGCCCTCCTTTTGGTGAAGAAGAACGCCAACGTAGTTTGCGCAAATTACAGCTAGAGAACGCCCAGTTGAAAGAGGAGGCTAGTCTGCCAAATCTTAAACGTTACTTTTGACTCTCTGTTCTATATATTTGGATCAGTGTAAACTATAATATAATCAAAGTATACAAGAAAAGGTCTTTTTTCTGTTGATAGGCCAGTTTGGTTAATACGCCGGTGACTAATTATATTTTGACAATGACTCATTATGCAGCACGAGAAGGTGACCAGCCTTCTTGCCAAGTGCATTGGAAAACCAATATCAGAAATTGATGCATTGATGCCTGCTTCAGGATCAATATTAAATATACTGCCACAGAGTCAAGCTAACCAAACGGTTGGAAGCTCAGAAGGTGATAATGAACTGAATTCAAGAGTTCCTGAAAATAATATTCTATCGATTTACCAAGTTAAGGGAATGTCAGAGATGGAGAGAGCACGCATATCTGAGACTACTGCTGGTGCTTTGGATGAATTGATAAGGCTTTTGCGGATTAACGAGCCTCTCTGGATCAAGCCCTCGTCTAGTGAAAGATATGTACTTGAACGAGATAGCTATGACAAAGTGTTCCCTAGGGTCAGTCACTTCAGGAGCTCTACTGCACGTCTGGAGTCATCCAAGGACTGGGGAATTGTGACCATGAATGCCGTTAACTTAGTGGAAATGATCTTAGATTCGGTTAGTGGCTGCGTCAACTCTTTATCGTTTGTTTTTGTCTTTTTCCCATCAAATCCATTTCTAAAGAGAGTTGAACTGAATGCATTTGCGTTTTGAATTTCTAGGACAAATGGGTTGATCTTTTCCCAACAATTGTCACAAGTGCGAGAACGATTGGAGTTCTTGACCCTGGAATGTCAGCGGACAGAAGTGGTTCATTGCAGTTGGTAAGTATGTTTTGTCAAATTGTAGGAAATATTTGAAGGAAAATGTTGTGTGTGTGTGTGCTAAGGCTAAAAGTATTAACTTCAGATGCACGGCCAAATGCACATACTGTCACCTCTGGTTCCACCTAGGGAGTTTTACTTCCTTCGCCATTGTCAACGAATTGAGCTTGGAGTATGGGTGATAGTTGATGTCTCCTACGACTCATTGAACGACAAAATATCGCCGTCGCGCTCTTGGAGGCTTCCGTCAGGAGTCATGATTCAGGAGATGCCTAATGATTGCTCTAAGGTGCCTTACATCATTACAATGCTCCGGCTTTCCTTTTTTTTTTTTTAAACCATGCTTATCCCAAGAGGTGATGTTTCTATACCAAAATTAAATATATATATATATATAAATGATGAAAAAAAATGGCAGGTTATATGGGTGGAACATGTCGAAGTTGATGACAAAACGCAAACGCATCGCCTTTATAGGGATCTCATAAGTAATGGGCCTGCATATGGAGCTCATAGAATGGTTATTAACCTGCAAAGGATGTGTGAGAGATTAGTATTCTTCTCCAGGGAGATTTCACCTACTCACCCGGAAGTAGGTAGAGGCTCAGGTAGCACATAAAACTAGGTTGATTATATTGATAATAGAATCAGCATATGCTGATGTTCTTGGACGCATGCAGTGATTACTTCGGCAGAAGGTAGAAGGAGTGTAATGGAACTGGCACACAGGATGGTGAAGAACTTCTGTGCAGCACTGAGCATGTCAGGCAAGTTGGACTTTCCGCAACTGTGTGAGATCAACCACAGTGGGGTTCGTGTATCCGTTCGCCAAAGCACAGGGAGAGGGCAGCCCGGTGGCACCATTGTTAGTGCAGCCACTTCACTGTGGCTTCCTCTTCTGCATCAACATGTCTTTGATTTCTTCACTGACCAGAGAAAGAGACTACAGGTACAATAATATTATCTTGCTTTGCTTTGCTCTGATAATAAATGAATAATATTTGTGTTGAACAAACAGTGGGATATTCTGACCAACGGCAATCCTGTCCACGAAATCGGGCACATCTCCACTGGAAATGATCCTGGGAACTGCATTTCCCTCATTCGCGTACGTAAAAGTGAAATTATTTTTCAAGTGGCTTAACAAAGTGTTGATCTTCGTTACTTAAATTATAATGCATACAGCCATTTGTGCCAACGGAGAACAACATAATGATGCTCCAAGAGAGCAACAAAGACCCACTAGGGTCCATCATCGTATATGCTCCGATTGACATCCCAACCATGAATTTAGCAATCAACGGAAAAGATTCGTCCGTCATTCCCATCCTTCCGTCAGGGTTCATAATCTCCGATGATGGACGTTCAGAGATATTTGGTGGAGGTGGAGCTTCTTCATCATCAAACGGGGGAAAATCATCGGCGTCATCTTCATCATCATCATATGGTTCTCTCCTCACACTGGCTTTTCAGATACTAGTTTCCACCTCCACAAAAGAGCTCAACATGGAATCTGTGGCCACTGTTAATACCCTCATCAGCTCCACTGTCCACAAGATTAGGCATGCTCTCAATTGCTCTAATCTCGAGTAGTTTAAAATGAGAGGGGACAAGACAAGACAAGTTTAATTTTTTAATGTTAATCTTTGCTGCTTTAGCCAAGCCCAGGATATTTGTAAGTTCCATGTTAATCACAATTGTGGTTTAGACTTGTTTTACTTTAGATTCATTTCTGTACTATAAAAACCTTCACTAATTGTCAAATTTATGCTCTTAAATTTGTTGTGTAAACTCGGGTTAAGTTTTCACTAATAATAATAAATTCTCTTCGAGCGTCATTGTCTCGGTAAATAGAGTGTGAACGATTGTACTGAAAAATTACACCAAGTAAATTCCCAAGAAATATTAGAGGGGTCGCAAATGATCCCACTTAAAACTCAAGTCCTTGGAGAGAATTCTAAACATATAATTTAATATCACAAGAATTCACTACAACTTACCCCACAATAGCTATTAAATAGACAAATAAAGAATACTAGAATTTAATGAGGTTCAGTCAATTATCCCTAATCTTCGGACATTACTAAATTAATATTTCACTATTTTAAGTAAATAATACGAGTGACATATCGCAAAGAGAAAGAGAGAGAAATTTTTTTCTTAAGGATAGATAGGCAATTTTGGGATATTGAATAAAGCTGAAGGAGCCCTCCTTTTATAACTTAAAGAGGCTCCTCAATTTTCATATTTCTCCAATGTGAGAAATATATCACTCAACAATCCTTCACCTTGACATATTTTCCACTTTCAAATCTCTCACAAAACTCATCTTTAGTAGTGTCTTCAAATGCATTTCAAAGTGCTCATCTTCAATTTCTAGTAATATTGATCAAGTCGAAACAATGTTAGAACTTGATCACAATCATCACCTTTGTGAACATATCAACAAGATTTACAGTGGTCTTAATCTTCTAGATTGCTACTCCACCTTCTTCTAAAACCTCTCATACAAAGTGATAATGGACATCAATGTGCTTCATCCTTGCATATTAAACCTAGTTGTTTGATAAAAGGATAGCATTCTAACTATCACAATGCACTTTGATTTGCTTCTGTTGAACACCTAATTTACCAAGCAATCCTTGAAGCATAACTGTCTCTTTCACAACCTTTATAGCTACCATATACTCTGCTTCCGTAGTTAACAAAGCAACTATTGATTATAAGGTAAAGTGCCTTCACAAAAGTAAACACGTAGCCAGTAGTTGATCGACATCTATCCAAATCACTGGCATAGTCGGAATCACAATATCCAACTACACATTGACCGCCTTGCTTATCCCACTGAAATATTAAACTAGCATCTATGGTGTTCAGAATGTATCGTAAAATCCATTTTATAGCTTGTCAATGTTCCTTTCTAAGATCATGCATATACCTGCTCATAACCTCAATTGCCTATGAAATGTCGAGTCTTATACACACTATAGCATACAAGTAGTTACCAACAACATTTGCATATAGTACTTTTGACATGTATTATAGTTATGCATCATTCTTTGAAGATAAAGATGCACTTAGCTTGAAATGAGAAGCAAGTGAAGTACTGACAGGCTTTCACTTTTCATTCAAGCTAAAATATTTTAGTACCTTTCTCAGATGTTGTTTATGAGTCAAACAAAGTCTCCCCAATTCCTTATCTCTGCTTATCTCCATACCGAAAATCTTCTTGGCTTCACCTAGATCCTTCATTTTAAACTCCTGATTCAACTGAATCTTTAATCTCTCAATTTCTTTTAGATTCTTTAAATCTATCAGCATATCGTCAACATACAAGAGAATATAGATGTAGGATCCATCTTATAGCTTGCTGAAACACACACAGTGATCGTATTTGTTTCTTATATACTTTTGTCCCATCATAAACTTGTCAAATTGCTTGTACAACTGCCTCAGAGATTACTTCAATCTGTACAACGATTTTTCAAGCTTACACATCATATTCTCTTTTCCAATAACTTTAAAACCTTCAAGCTGAGTCATATTGTTAGACCCCGCTTCTGGAGTCTAACCCTTTCATGCATGTTCTGATACCACATCTGTTAGACCCCGCTTTCGGAGTCTAACCCTTTCATGCTAAAATCATCATACTTATAATCATCGGGTCGTCTTCTCAACACCTTATACATATACCTGCTTCAGGGCTATTAGTATAACTTTTCCTATAGGCATCCAACCTAATGTTTCTTTGGATAGATTTAAAGAGCACTCTAAAATCTACAACTTTCATGGAGACCTCGAAGACCAACTTTATCTTCTGAAGGGTCGAAAATGGGACAGAAGATATACAGTGAATAGTGACCCATACGATAGCGTGAACAGTGGCACAGACGAAATCTTATGTAACACAGACGAAGTCTGTGAACAGTAATACAGGCGATACACTGTGAACAGTAATACAGACGATACCTTGTGAACAGTAACACAGACGATACGCTGTGAACAGTAACACAGACGATACGCTGTGAACAGTAACACAAACTATACGCTGTGACAGTAATACAGACGATACTCTGTGAACAGTAACACAGACGATACGCTGTGAACAGTAACACAGACGATACGCTGTGAGTGGTAATACAGACGATACGCTTCAATACATATTACTTCTTAACTCCTTCTTCTAATCCTTGACCTATGAACTATCCTCTGTGATCTATCGTCTGTGGTTGATTTTTTTTTCTCTTCTATGTTTGACCCTTTATTGTCTGTGGTCTATTCTCTATGTTCTATCGTCTATGTGATGATGTGTCCTCTGTGTTCTGATGTCATCATAGACGATACTTCTTCATTCTATTCATCCTTCCCTTTGTGTTCTATCGTCTATGTGATGACGTGTCCTCTATGTTCTGACGTCATCACAGACAATAATTTTACTCTCTGCTCATCCTTTCCTCTATGTTCTATTGTCTATGTGATGATGTGTCCTCTGTGTTCTGATGTCATCACAGACAATAATTTTACTCTCTACTCATCCCTTCATCTATGTTCTATCGTCTATGTGATGACGTGTCCTCTGTATTTTGACGTCATCATAGATGATAATTTTACTCTCTACTCATCCTTTCCTCTATGTTCTGACGTCAGCATAGAGGATACCTCTACTCTTCATTCCTCCTTGCCTCTGTGTTCTGATATCATCACAGAGGATACTTATACTCTTCAATCCTCCTTGCCTCTGTGTTCTGA
>JANZXR010000007.1:675320-690746 GCA_027575705.1 Erythroxylum echinodendron
CTCTACCATACACGTTTTCCACTCTCCTAAGATACAAGTCTACAATTCCTTTTTCCCAATGTACCCTTAATGAGTCCGAAAAGTCCACTTTACCCTTCCTTATAAGCTTAGGCTCTTTTAATACATAAGTTACATGCCAAAAATGTCCTCAATTCATTCTTATGCATTTATTCCATGAACTATTATGCTTAATTTAACGAAAAAATTTTCGGGGGTTAACACATATAGATTTCCTCCTCTAAGTCTCCATGTAAAAAAATAGTTTTTACATCCAATTGAACTAGTTCAATATCAAACTGTGCTTCCAAAGCCAACAAAATTTGAATGCAGGATTGTTTTACAACTAGAAAAAAAAATCTTCATTATAATCAATTCCCTTCCTCTGAGTGAAGCTTTTGGCTACCAGTCTTTCTTTATAGGAAGCATCATTCTTATAAGGAAATCCATCTTTCTTTGCATATATCTATTTGCATCTAATTGCCTTCTTTCCTTTAGGAAGACTAACTAGCTTCCACGTTCGATTCTTATGAAGAGATTGTACTTCTTCATTCATATCTATTCTCCACTTATCTTTTTCTGAACGTTGGACTACTTCCTTATAAGTGGTAGGAATGTCATCACTTTCAATTGAAGATTCATAAGCCACCATATTAATATAATGAGTAGGTATTTGAATGTTCCTCTTTGGCTTTTTCAATGCAATTGGTAATTGTTGCTGTGGAGGTTCTTGGGTTGGATCCTCTTTTTCATCTGACTACTCTTCTACCACATGAGTTTTTACATATGCCTCATTATTTGCTGGGGTAATATTTCTTCTCTTAAACTCCATCTGTTTAAGAGTAATATTTGTTTGCTCAATATTTTCAATTGTCACCTTTCTTAACACGGTAGATTCATCAAAGGTAACGTCCTTGCTAAAATTATTTTCTTTAACTTTAAGCATCAAAGACAACATCCTTTCAAACCAGAGGTGATCTCCATTAAAATTGCTTTCTTTGCACTCGGATCCAACTTTGAACATGATATTATGCAGTGGAATCAAACATATGTAAGGAAGCATAATCTATAGTAGATTTTCCAAACCATTTCTCCAATGGCGTTTTACTACCAATAGCACTAGATCATAGGTAGTTGATGAGATGACAAGCATATATAAAAACTTCAGCCCAAAATTCTCTGCCTAACCTAGCATTAGATAATATACACTAAACTTTCTCCAGTAATGTCTGGTTCATATATTCTGCCACCTCATTTTTTTGTGGTATATCCCTAACTGTAAAGTGCTTGATAATGCCTTTATCTTCTCAAACTTTTAAAAATGGATCACTCCGGTACTCTTTATCATTATCTGTAAGGAAATGCTTAATCCTTATGCCTATTTAAGTTTCCACAATCTTCTTCCATTTGAGGAAAACTCCTAGCACTTCATCCTTAGTCTTCATAGTATACACTCATACTCTCCGAAAAAATCATCAAAAAAGTCATATAATAGTGTTTTCCTCCCAAAGAAGCTGCCTTAGAAGGTCTCCATACATCAAAGTGAACATGGTTCAAAATACCTTTGGTATCATGGATTGTTGTTCCGAAATTTACCCTTTATGTTCTTCCCTTTGACGAAATGCTCACAAAAATCTAATTTACAAGTCTTAACACCTTTCAACTATCCTTGCTTTATTAGGTGGTTCAATGATTTTTCACCTGTGTGCGCTAAGTGCATATGTCATAACCTGGTTGTTTCTAGCTCCTTCTTATCACTAGAATTTGTTATTACTACTATTCCAACAACACTAGCACCCAGATAATGGAACAATCTATTATTACTTTTTACTCCCTTTAATACCATAAGTGCGCAAGAGATGATCTTTATCACTTCATATTTTGCTCCCACCTTAAGACCCTTTTCTTCTAGGGCCCCTACAGAAATGAGGTTCTTCGATAGACTCGGCATATAATGAACATCTGTCAAGATTCCGATTGATCCATCTTGATTCCTCAAACGAATGGAACCAATCTCATTTGTGGTAAGAGGGTAGTCATTTGTTGTGTAAACAATTTCATCTTCTAGTTCTCTCAAATCATAGAACCAATCATAATTGGGACACATATGATGGTTGCATCCTGAATCAAGCAGCCATGCACTAGTAAAGTTAGTTGATAACATAACAGCAAGTGAAAAAATTAAGTCTTCATCATTATACTCGGCTATATTTGAATCTTAAGACAATCCTTCTTCCAGTGCCCTTTGTTCAGACAAATGGCACATTCATCTTTGCTTAGTTTGGGCCTTGACTTTGATCTCCCTTTCTTTTCTTTAGTTTAGTTATGCGAATGACCTTTGATCACCAAAGCTTCCATTACTCCATTTGTACGTTTTTCCTTTGTCTTCCTTCTAAATTCATGACTGTACAAAGCAATTGTAACTTATATTAAGAGACAAAACGACCTTCCCATATAGTAAAGTAGTTTTAAGAAACTCAGACTCCTCAAGAAGGGATCCCAGCAATATCAAAGCTAGATCTTCATCTTCAAATGTCACATCTAAATTCATTAATTCAGTAACTAACTGATTAAAACTGGTGATTTGATCATTTATAGTGATACCCAGAACATAAAAGAAAAGAAACAATCTCTTCTTCGTATGGAGCTTATTCTAACTACTTTTCTTCAAGAATTTTTCCTCCAGCGTGTTCTACAATTTATATGCAGAAGTTTCTTACGAGAAATCACACTTTTGCTCTCCGGAAAGACATGATTGAATTGTACCATATGTCAAACGATTTATAGTCTTCTAATCTTTCTCCTCAATATCATCTGGTTTCTTTTCTTTAATGGTAATGTCAAGACCTTACTGAAAAAAAGCGTCTTGAATTTCATTTTGCCACATGCTAAAATGACTCGTACCATAAAAAATCTCCATTACAAATCTTGCACTTGTTATTGTAGTTCTCGCCCAGAATGGACGAGGAAGAAGTAGTTGACGTGGATGGCGTGGAATTTTTTCCAACTTCTCTCATCTCTACTACAATCTCTATTCAATAGTTATCGATGCGAAATGCCAAAAACCTAAGGAAATCTTTTCTGATGTGGAACATCAGACTATGCTATAATCACAAAGCATATTAAGAAGAAACCTTGGCTCTGATACCACTTGTTGCGTAAACTCTTGTTAATTTTTACCAATAATAACAAATTCACCACCGCGACTCAACGGTGAATAAAATGTGAACGATTGTACTAAAAATCACACCATGTAAATTTTCATAAAAAACTAAAGGAGTATCAAACAGTCTTACTTAAAACCCAATCTCCCCAGACAAGATTTTCTTAGACATATAATTTAATAACACAGTAATTCACTACAACTATACCCAACAATAGCTATTAAATAGAAAAATAAAGAACACCAAAATTTAATGAGATTCGTCCAATTATGCCTAGTCCTCAGACACTACTAAATTAATATTTCACTATTTTCAATAAATAATACAAGTGAAATATCACAAAGAGAGAAAGATTTTGTCTTAAAAAAAGATAAGACAATTTTGAGATATTCAGTAAAGGGGACAAAGTCTTTCTTTTATAACTTAAGCTCCTAAATTTTCCTTCAACGTAAATATGTCACTCAACAAAATCAACCAAGTGATTTTGCGATTACAATAGACTAGTTAATTGGGTATTATCTCACAAATTGTCACATACGTCTTTTCTACCTTTGCTTTCACACACTTTCTTGTCTTAATACATAAATAGTATGAGGGTTAGTTAGCTAAGAGGTCAAGTATCTTGCATTTACTTGTACGACTCCCACAATCACTATCCACCACAAACATCTTCGATATGATATATTCAGCCTGTACGTAAGGTAAAGATCGTTTATTACATATTTTGTTGGGCAACTATAGATTTCAGCTTCAAGCAACCAAAAGCTCTCCATCGCATAGTAAAAGGATATAGTCTTCCAAGTATTCCCATGAAAAAGAAAAGAAAACATTGGCTGCCAAAATATATGCCCCAGTTTAGAAATTGAAATCACTTATTTTCCTACCAAAATGCAGCAGAGCTATATGGAGTGAACCATTTATAAGATCTCTTAGCAAAGTTCCACGAGAAAACTCTCTCAAAGGTCCTCGGGGCAATTAATTTCCTGAAATTATAATAATTAGTAAAACAAGTATGTTGTTACTGCTGCTGCGCTTATAAAAGATATCTGTCAATTCTAACGATTTACCTTGTTCTAAATTACAGTACCATTGGGAATTTCCACCTTGGCACCTAATTTTGCAACAATACTCACTTTTTCCTGAAAAAGAAAGATACGGTAAAGCAACAAAAATAAGCACCTGTAAAGTCACAAGCTCAGTTCTACCTAATCCAATGATTGTAAGTAACATTTACCTAAACCCAAGGAAGTTTAAAGACATGCATCGCTAGTTTTAATCATTTTTACATTTTGATGTATTGAAGGAATAACTTTTTGATGAAATGAACTACTCATTGTAGTCCAAAAGAAAAGGGGAAGTTGTAAGCAATTTTCAATAACGGTACCATATGTTTGACAATTGAAGTTTCTCCACATGCCTAAAGTCAATTCAGTTAAACTCATCCTATCAACTCTGGCATTCATTTACCTCTTCATACCAGCCATATCAAAAGCATTCAACACAAAATTCCACATCAACATACAGACCAGAAGCATGTTCATTGAATTCCATAATTCTGCTAATTTCTAGGTTACCAAGTTTTTGATTGGTCAATAGGTTATAATTAAAAGCAACAATTAGAAGAATCAATTCATACTAAAATCTTACTAGGATCCTGTTAATGCAACTAAATTTAATGTACTTATGGATTTTCCTATCAATATACCATGCAATTTGGCTAGTAAAATCATGGAAGCTTTTCAATTCTGAAAGTTCTTTGGCTTTCCAGTGTAATTAAAGACAAGACAGTGATCAATTCTCGTAGTACCATTTAAAAAATCATGATTTGTGTAGGACATAATCATATACCTACTAAACTACCACCCTTACTCCATCAACCTACTTTTATATAGCAAGACTATCAACCAAAGCAAGTCCCAGCAGCACAATCAACTCAGACCACGACTCATGAACCAATATAAATTCCTATACATGCCATAATATGCTAATTCATCATATAATTAGCATGAAAATGGACAAAAATAAGTTGCCTCTATGAAATTTGAAGAAACAACTATTTGATAAGAAATCAGATTGCAAACAAATATCTTGAGAGTAATATTGGCACCAAACCATACATCACCAGCCACCTTAAGGCTATCGAGCTCAATGATAGTAGGTATTGACTTAAATCGACTTAAGAAGTTCCCAACCTGTGAAGGGTAACATATTAACAAGAATAACCTATTTTGCTCTTGAAATGTATGTAATAAGCAAATTAAAATTCACCTTCCTAAATTTTGCGCCCAACTCAATAAAAGGATTTGTGGGATTAATTCTAGCTTTATTTTGGACTATATAGCCACCTTCTAATGTGTAAAGATCAGACTGCAAGATAATAGAGTTAATTAGTCCTGTCAAAACTGTTGGGTCAAAAATATAAACCTGAAAAATAAAACAAAGAAACTTGGACAGGAAGCAAATCTGAAGTTGCCTTCATAGGAAGGAATCGAGATCGAGGTACATTTATACCAATAGCATGATCAAAAAATGGTACATAGGGGCGAAAATTTTAGATGAAATGAAGTCCACATTTGAAATTCACAAATTCTTATAGATTAGTAAGTGAACAAGTACCTTAATTTCTGCACCACCTGCAGTTTCTATTGAAGGACTTTGATTCCATCCGCTTCCTGAAATAAAAAAAAAAGTTCATGTTGTCTATAAATTAGCCATCTAATTATTAAACCTTTGACTCCATCACCTCATATGACAGAGCAGAAACAGAAGAAAACCTTAGGGTTTGGAATTATCTCCATCTTTATGGCATCAGCTTCCACAAGCCTTTTGATTGACTTTAAGTTCACCCAACTGTTATAGGGCCCATATTAGCACTATAAATCAAGTGAATGCTAACACATTAATGACAATTTTGACGTACAAATTATTTGTATTGAAAATTTTGAACTTCTCTATTGACTTGAATTCATTGACCTGTTTCAAATATAAATTAGTTTCACATATATGAAAATGTTGGAAGAAACGAATATTAGCGTTCCATAAACGTTATATATGCTTGATAAAAGAGGGGGGTGGGGGGGAAGGTTCAAAGTATGATTAGGTAATAAGGCTGCCACAGCACCTCAACAAGGGCCCATAAGTTTATTGATATATAGGTTACAACAAATGGTTTGAATAGCTCTAAAATATAGTAAGAAGTTGACAAAAGCAAACTATTAATGGAAAGAAAGATAGGACACAAGCTTACATGCTCATTAGGGACCTGGGCTATCTCCAGTAACTACATCACATAATGGAAAGTATTATTTAAATTGGACACAACTCTACTTTTCACCTTTTTAGTAGGGAGCTTGACAAGGTTTTGAGGGACAGTTGCACCAAATATTCAAGTTAATGTTGAGAGTAAAAAAAATGGTAGAAATGTTACTATTTTTGGAAGTTTAAGAAATGTTGAGTAATAATATGGATGACAAAAGCAGAGCATATCCACTTAGGGAAGTAGATGAAGACATAACTCACCATTAATCATCTGCAAGGATACTATATGGGAACTGTTAAAGAATTCATGTGGACCACAGTTAAAAGGGACAAAAGCTTCAAAAAGTATAGTTGGTCACAATCTGTTATAGGTAGAAACGTGACAGGATCTTGCAAAGACAAATTCTCCAAGGGACTAATTTATGAGAGACGAGGTAGCTTGAAGATAAAGAGTTGAAGAAGTAAAATATTCCAACTGTTGCAAATTTTTATTTCAGTATTTTAAACACTTGTTCCTTTTTTTTGGTCATTATCTCAGTCATGTAAATAGTGGCTCTTTATTTGATTGTTTTAAATCTCAAGGTGGAATGAGAATAAAAGGAGGAAAAATTTTCATCTTCAAACTTAAGTACGAGATCAAAGGTTTCTCTATAACGAGCCCTTGTACATTTCCATCATAGGTTCTAAAGGAAGAAAATCAAAGAAATGCAATCTACTTCCCAATTTGCAGGTTGATTTCGTGGTTAATCACCATGTAACTCGCTCTCAAGTTTGGGACCTTAACAAATTAGTATCAGAGCCACGAGTTATAGGAGATTCATCTAACAATCTATAAAGGCAATTTGAGTTGTTCATGAAAACATACCAGGAAGATAGGCAGCACAATCGTGCTAAACGAAGGCAACTCTCAGCCTACCTTAAAGAACCTTCTCGAGATTTGGCTACTACACGAATTGAAGGTCAACAGGGAGATACTGGGAGTGCGAACATGAAACCATAAGAACAGGTTCGAGTTAGGGGCGAGTGTCGACGCTAAGGTTTGCCAGGATGGAATTTCCCATGTATAATGGTAAAAATGACCCGTTGGCGTGGTTAAGCCGTTACGACCATTACTTCCGCCACCAATGGATACCAGAGGAAGAAAAGGTGGAAATAGCCTCTTACCACCTGGATTTTGATGCACAAGTCTGGTTCCTTAAATTGGATCACAATTGGCCAGGGATTTCATGGGAAAAGGTTAAACAATAATGTCATCTTCGATTTGGACCAACAATCCAAGGAAATAGGTTGGGGAACTCTTCAAACTCAGGCAAAGCGGAACTGTGGAAGAATATAAGCACCGATTTGAGCAATTGGCAGCATGTGTAGGCCCTCTCACGACAGAACAGGAAGTGGAGATTTTTATCAGTAGTTTGTGAGAGCATATCACAGTTGAAGTAGAACTATACAGGCCCAGAGATTTGGTTGGTGCCATGAGCCTAGCTCGTTTACATAAACAACGTGAAGGACCAAGAAAAATTTTGAATTCCCCTTCCAAGCCAGTGATGAGCAACACTACTAAATATTCTAAAAAATTTTAATTCCTTGTCAATAGTTAAACCCAAACATGTAATGTTAAGGATTTATACTCAAATTTGTAAATAAAACACAAACTAATAATTACCACTTTTTGAACATTACTTATGATATAATTTGGATGATGATTCTTCTTTAGTTTTAAATTTATTGGAAGCATCTAATTCTTCTTATATTTCTTACTTGGTTTAACAATTGGCTTTTTAAAAAATCGTTGGTGATCATTCTTGTTCTCTTTAAAGGTTAATTTCTCCATATTTTATATAAACATATTCAGGAGTATTAAACTCTATGCTTAGATTGTGAGGCATATATGAAAGCATGATGCTTTTTCATAGCGTGAGTCCATAGTGGATGTAGCATGTAGCATGTACATGCATATGTTTAGATATGGATGCCTCATATTCATTTGTCAAATTAGGTAATGGTTCTTCACCATGTAAATATTTTCCTTTTAAAATGTGGTTTTAGAATTGTCTTCACTTCTATGTTTGTATCCTATTATATTCCTATAATTAGAATTGTTTTAAGCTTTTAGCATATTTTCTAATTTTTCACTCCATTTAGTGAATATGAATAATGAACATTTGAGAACATTGATCTCCTTTCCTAATATCTCATTTTCATGATTTAATATGTCTAATACATGATTGTCATGCATACATCTAATTGTTTTTAAGCTTCCTTAAGTTTGGAGGATAATTTCTTCGTTTTCTTACTCATGATTCCTAAACTTTCAACTAGTTCATCATATTTCAAATCACTATCACACATATTAGAGTTCGATATTACCTCATTATCATCAATAGTCATAAAGAACATGTGAGCTATATTTTCTTATAAATGTTGATTTTTGGATTCACTTATGTCATCCCAAGTTGAGGCTTTAAATGATTTCTTCTTTTTTTATTCTTCTTCTCCTTCTTATAGTTTCTTTCAAACTTGTCATTATCTTTAAGTAAAGACATTGTGACTTTATGTTGCTAGGTTTTTTACATTTAAAACAAATAATGTTAGAGAATTTATGTTTTAAACCACCTTTTCCTTCTATAAAGTCCTTTATTTTGGATAAAATTTTCCTCCTTAAAAACCTTTTGAATTTTCTAGTGATAAAGGTGAAGTCTTCATTATCACTTCCATTTGTAGATGTCTCTTCTTCACATGATTCCTCCCTTAAGAATTTGAATGCTATGTCTTTTTTCTTTGGAAGTGCTATGTCCTTTTGTTTCTCTTAGAGTCTCATTTCGTATGTGGGGAGAGATTTAATAAGTTCCTTTAATGGTCGTGTTGTTAAATCCTTAGCTTTTTATATAGCTATCACTTTAGCTTCCCATATCTTTGGAAGTGACCTAAGAAAATTTCTTAATATTTCAACATTAGTATATATCTTTTTAAGACTTTTGAAAGCATTAACAATATCAATAAATCTAATGTACGTGCTAGATGTGCTTTCATCGTACTTTATTTGAGACAATTTATATTAATGTCTTATCATACTCACTTTGCTCTCCTTCACTTGAATTGTTCTCTCGCGCGTAGTTTTCAAAATGTTTTAAAATTTATTTTTCCTAATGAACAAAAAAAGATATTCATTTTTAATGCACAGAATAATATATATATATATATAGCCCTACTATTCAAGAAAATTAATCTTTGATCTTGAAGTTCCTATTCTTCCTTTAATTTTGGGATCTTTTTAATATCTACAATTTTTTGTAGCCGTAAAGGGACCATTCGGAGCTTTTTCCTATAGGTCAATACTTTCGATCATTAAGAAAAATTGCATTCTAGTTTTATAATATAAATAGTCCTTTCAATCAAGGAATGAGGCTCAACTGATGATGATGCTCCTAAATATATCATTATGATCTTACCATATGATTTCATTTGAAATTCTAACCTAATATACCTCCTTTAATAACTCTTGTTTTTCCTTAATAAAATCCAAAAAGGGAGATGAATTGGGTATTTACAAAATTAACAAAATTTTCTAACTAATGAACTCAATTTAACAATAATCAATATGTATAAGAATAAGGAACCTGTTTAACATAAATCAATAAAAATTTGAATAATAATTTAAGGAGGATAAGAAGAGAGAGCATAAATCATTCTATAGAGTTTGGTAAACAATGCTTGCGAAAATTCACTCTCAAAGCTCTTCTTGGAATTCAACCATAATTCTTCTTTCAAGGCAAAGAATAACCTTTATACAATCCTTTCTCAGTAAAGAACAACCCTTTTACATTCTTCTTCAAAGGTGAAGACGAACATCAATGCCATTTAAAACACCTTTAAATGCAATAATATAATACCTCAACCAAATTTTGCAACTAAAAAGTATCTCACTTTACCACTTTGATAACTTAAAAGAGACTCACTCACATAAATACAAGACAATGATGCTCAACTGCTTAATCATCACACAACACCATTCTTTACTTGCTTTACAATTCGACTATAAGTGTTGTCAAGTGGAGCCATTAGTTTGATTTGCTCCAATAGGTCCGATTCAGCTGGAATGATAACATACAAGGTTGTAAAGACTTCTTTCCAGCTCAATGTATCCTCCATATTATTGTGAATGTAAAAGGCAACCAATGATTCTTGATGTAAGAGACAACAATAAAACATGTATTTATAAGGTTTTGGGACCTTACTAATTGTTTGTGCCAAAATTTAGTCGTTACAATGGCTAATTGTATAGTATTAGTCTACCAGTATAGCATATTAGTCAACTAATGTGTATTAAACGCACATGTCACTAGCCATTGCGACATTGTTTGACCATTGAGACAGATTAGTAGACTAATATGATATATTAGTTGAATAATAAATTAACCAATGTTTCTAAAAGTTCTCAGTACATCAAATTTGACAAGTTTAACCTTTATTGGTCGACTATTAACTCATATAAATCAATTAATACCCCCCGCCCCAAAATATTATTTTAACAACTTTAAATGCTGAAACTCAATTTGTTTAGTGAAATTATAATTTAGGGCTAATTCCTTAAGAACCCAAGAGGTTTGACAAACTATCATATTAGTCCCTTATTTTTAAAATATTAAATACCACCCTTGTGTTTTATTTAATTTATCTTGTGTCCCCCATACCTAACGTATGCATGTCAACTCAGTATGGATTATTAGTCATGGATCTTATAATTAATGTTGGAGAAGGAAGAGAAGTTCTCCCAAGGTACACTAGAGTTGGAGGGGAGAATCTAAAAGGGGATATTATGGAATAACTTAAGGATATAGTAATGTCTGAAGAAGAATGGAAACTAGAAGGAGATGTTAACCACATGTAAGAGAGAATATCAGGCCTTTTAAGGAATGTAGCTAAGGAAATTTTAGGAGTTTCTAAAAGGCTAGGGGTAGTAAGAAGGAGTCTTAGCGGTGGAATGAAGGCGTACAAAAAAGGTAAAGATTAAGAAGGTTGCCCTTAAAGCTTTATTAGATAGCAACACAGATGAAGATAAGGTAGTTAATAGAGAGAGTTACAAACTGGTAAAGAAAGAGGCAAAGAAGATAGTCTCAGAAGCTAAAAGTAGAGCCTACGAGAACTAATATCAACAATTAGAAACTAAGGAAAAAAAGATATATTTAAGTTGGTGGGAGCTAGGGAATGAAAGAAAAGGGACTTAGTTCAAGTTCATTGTATAAAGGATGAAGCAAGACAGGTGCTCATGAATGAAAATGATATCAAGAGAAGTTAACAAAGATACTTCTATGGATTTTGTAATGAAGGAAGGGATGAAAACACTTCCTTTGGTGATGATAACAGTTTATAGAAATATCTTAGCTTCACTTATTGCTAGAATATCACAAGAGAAGAAATTAAAGAAGCTTTCAGGAAGACGAAGAGTAGAAGGGCAATAGGACTTGATAAGTTACCTATAGAGGTGTAGAAGAGCTTAGGACAAGAGGGTTTGATTTGGATAGATAAGATTTTTTATATGATCCTCAAGTCAACTAAGATGTCATATAAGTGGAGACTTAACACACTAATACCTCTATATAAGAACAAAAGAGACATCCAAAGCTATAACAATTGTAGAGCTATCAAACTACTCAGTCACACTATGAAGTTATGGGAGAGGGTAATTGAGAAGAGAGTGAGAAAGGGTGCACTTATCTCAAAAAACCAATTTGGTTTCATATCGAGGGGTCGACGACAGAAGGTATACACCTCCTTAGACAATTAATTGGATATTATAAAGACTAACAGGGAGACCTGCATACAGTTTTTATTAACTTAGAGAAAACTTATAATAAGGTACATAGGGAAGTCATATTGAGGTGTTTAGAAGTTAAGGAAGTTCCTATGACCTATATAGGGTTATGTTAAAACTGGAATAAGGACTACATGAGGAGATATAGAGCATTTTTTATCAACATCAGGCTACACCAGGGATTACACTTGAAGATAAAAATCGATTCAGAAGTTATACCACAGAAAGATTGTTTTAAGGACTTTGGATCCATCTTACAAAGCAATGCTGAGATAGATGATGACATAGTTCAACGTATCAAATTAAGGTGACTTAAATAGAGGGAAACATCAGGATTTGTATATGATAAGAAGATACTACTCAAGCCAAAAGGTAAATTCTACCTTTCTTCAATTAATCTGCCCATGCTCTATTAGGCAGAGTATCAAACAGGTGCATAGTCATAAATTAATAGTAGTGGAGATGAGGATGCTCCATTATATATGCAACCTTACAAGAAGAGATAAGGTCTGGAATGTAGTGGTAAGAGACAAGTTAGGGGTGGCTAATATTGATGATAAGTTAAGGGAGACAAGGCTTAGGTAGTTTAGACATGTGATGAGGAGATATCCTGATGCATTAATGATAAGATGCAAGAAGATTGTATTTAAGGATTGTAGAAAAGAAGAGGAAGACCTAAGAAGAATTGGATGGAAGTGATCAGGCATGATATGGCCCTACCAAAGCTTACTGAGGACTTGACCCTCAATATGAAGCTTTAATGAACTAGGATTCGGGCAGAGGATCTTACATAGAGAGGTGGTTCTTTTTTCATAAAGAGACCCTTCTCTCTTCGTAGGTCTTTTAAACATTTTCCTTCCTTTTGCATCGTTTCTTATATCTTGTATTTACCCTGAATACTTTTGTTTGTAGTACTTACCCCTTTAGTTATTTTATTTATTTATTTCATATTTTTCATTCTTCTCTTTGATTGCTTATTTTTTACTTATTTATTTATTTATTTTTATCTTTATTTTGATTTTGGATTTATTTATTTTATTTAATTTTACTTGTTTTTTATTTATATAGTTATTCGTTTATATATTTGGCTCGTATTGTTTTTTCTCTTTTTTCTTTTTTAAATTAGTTCTCAAAAAGTTTTCTTTCATTTTTCTTATAGTTTTATCATAAACAATCTCTCTACTAGTTAAAGGATGTATACTACTAGACCTCCCTAGATCCAGCATCTTAGTGAGATTTCTACTGGAATGTTGTTGTTATTGCTATTGTTGTAATTTAAACACTTCCTAAAATGTTTCCTAAAGAGTGTTTAAAAGATCAAGAGGCTTTTCTGCTTTTGTTTTTAATATGTCTTCTTTTGTTTTTATCTAAAGCTAAATCATGTTTCCATTTAAGGAGCATTATTGGCTTACTAAAAATAAGCCATGGACCCTACTCTAAAATGTTTAATAAACTTAACTTTATTGTTAAACTTAAATATGAAAGGATCCTCTTCTCTTCTTAAGATATTTTTCTGTAACATCCCATTACTTTTGGGAGGTTAGAATAGTAAATATTAGTGATTAATGAGAGAAAATATGAGTGATTAATGAGAGCTTAGAAATGCATTTTTCATGCTCATGCATAATATGACATATTCATACAAGTGAATAGTGAAATGTTGCACATTTAAAATGACTGTACATGCATTCATTGACATTCCGAGTATAATTGATATGTAGGATATGATTTTGTTTGGAATGGTGGCTTATTTGTATTGAAAATTGATTTGGAGAATGTATTTGTTGATTTAGAATTTTCGAAAAATTTTAAGTATTTTCTAGAATTAAGGGTATTTTTGGATTAGGAAAATGTCAAGTAGCGGAACAATTGATGAATGGCAATAGAAATAAATTTCAAATGATAGTGAAAATTTTTATATATGATATTGGGATTTAATGACTTATGTCATTGAAATTTGGAAACAATTGGAATAGAAATTGGTTTTGGATGGACTAGTTTAATAAGAGAACCAATTTTGAGCCAATAGGGATAGGACATGTAGCAACTGACATGTGTCACTTGCCAAACAATGCCCTACCCCACGATGGTTTTAATCTTGCAAGACCATTTAATTTGTTTTCATTTGCTTCTCTTCTTCCCATTTTCGTGGCTTTCTTCTTCTCTTTTATCTTCATTCCCATGATTTTTCTCACCTAACTATCAACACCTTCCTCTCATCTTCCATTTGCTACTCTTATCTTGTTCCCTCATTCCTCACAAAAACCTAACCCTACCACCTTGAAAGATGATGGACGTGGGTTGTATGTAGAGCTAGGGCTAAGTGAAATTTTTGAATATTTGAAGCTAAAACAAGTAAGTTGTGTTTTAAATGTTATGGGTATTGTTAAATTGAAACTATAATGATGAGAAATGTGGGTTGATGACTTGATTTTGTGAGTTGAATGTGTGTGACGTGGATGGTGAATTTTTTCCTGCACTGAACATAGTTCAGTATTTTGGGAATATCTTTTCTTATAGTTATCCAAATGGACTGATTCTTAATCTGGATTAAACTAGAGATATATGAATATATTGTTTATGGAGAAACCAAATTTTAATTCTATTGTTAAGAGTCTCAAAAATTGACATGAAGTCTGAGAATTTCTACGAATAAATAGTAAGAGAGTTAAAATTTTGATCTGAAACTTCCATGAATTTACTGTACTGTTCTAGAAGGATTTAGGAAAGTTGTATATCTTTCTTTTAGCTTTCTGTTGATATAAAATTTGGAATTTTTGGAGTTCTGGATCAAAAGTTATGGTGGTTTGAAGTAGAGATGTTGGTAAAGAAAAAGAAGAATTGCATGATAGCGACTTTGAAGTTTTCAAGGGTGATGAACATCAGATGGTTTATTTTAGCAATATCATTTTTGTTTGACCTCCAAATGAGATGATCTTTAATTTGGAATAAACTAAGATATAGGGCTACAAATCATATGAGAAGTCGAAATTGTGATTCAGTCTCTAAGATGGTTAATTTTTGGATAGAAGTTATGCATAGTACACTGTTTTTGAATATGAACAGCCCGAAAATGTTTGAGGCATATCTTCCAAATTACTGAGCCAAATTGAGTGATTTTTAGTGTCAATAGAAACATAAGACATAGAGGAACACTTTTCTAGAAGAGGATATGACCAAATTACATCAGTTTCA
>JANZXR010000007.1:699156-718227 GCA_027575705.1 Erythroxylum echinodendron
ATAATCCCAAGATACGTAAGATACTTAATCTAAAAAAACTTTAAATGAATCTAAAATCCTCATTAGTACAAAATCTATGTTGTGACTTAACTTACACAACCGTGACTTCCCACATGCAAACACACCAACAATGTTTCGTTTAATCTGTCATTTTATTATGTGGCATATGTAGGTGGAAGGCATGAAATCTTAGGCCTAGGAGCATACTACAAATAGAAGGAGAGGGTGGCGGTGAAGGGAGATCATTCATTCCATTCACTACATTCTTCATTGAACACACCAGAGACACATTGGGGGAGAAAAGAAATAGAGAGAAAGGAGGGAAGAAGAGAAGAGAATAGGGAGAGTCAGTGAAGAAAAGAGAAACATGGCAGAGAGCTGGAAGCAGAAACAAGCCTTCGACCATCTGGTGAAAACAAGCTAAAGCAAAAGGCGAGAGCTAATGTAGGAAGCTTGAGAGGAACAGGAGACCACCGCACCTCGCTCACCCGATCCCTATGTGCTTGCTCTGTTATTCATCTATGGCGGTGTTTTTTGTTGTTTACTGAACTTGTTACTTTTATAACTTAGCTAACTATTACTTGTTTTCTTTTCATAATTTATCAAGTTATTTATTTGGTTTATTGCTTGAATACTTTTCTTAGAATAATAAGATGGGATCTAAGTATTTGATAATGATGAACCATATTTGTGCTATGATGGGCTGAATCTTTTTCTTGAGGATTAATGTAGCTATTTTAATCAACTATGCATGAATGAGTTACAATTTTGTTGTCTTATTAATTGTTGTGGTTTCTAATATGAATGGATGTAATGGCATGACCAAAACTTGCATCATGTTAGTATTAAACGAAGGATCAAGAGAAGAAGTTTAATACGTAACGAGAAACTATGGACTCTTAGGTTAAGAATTAGAAATATATTAATTTAAGTGGTAATTATTATTCGGGTTTCCATAATTAATTTGGATAATAACTTGTTGAATACGAAAGTTAGATTAGTTTATTATTCGAGTTATTTTAAAACCCAACTGTTAATTTTAATAAGAAAACTAACCAATCATTTTCCTTAATCATGCATAGGAGATCAAATTAATGAAATTAATTCTTAAGAGTCTTCCATTTCGATTAATCTATTCGTCTTTGCTTCCAGTTGATTATGTCTACTTTTCAGCTTAATTTTGTGATTTTCTCTAAAGCATTAACTCAAGGAATCGGGATAGAGTGTTTATGATTGCATCTGTTTTTATTTTTGTTCAAGATTAATTTAAGTGGACTAATTTCATCTTCGTGGGAGACAACCCTAGGTAATCACTACAACTACCTTGTATACTTGCGAGTAGGATAACCTGCATATTTTTAGAACTTATTTTGGGCATAACACCGGTCATTAGTTCAATCTTGACCTATACTCAATTAAACATACTTCACTGAGTTGTTGTTCTTACACATCTTCTGGCAACTATTAATTGTAAGTTAACAACAAGTTCTATTAATCCCAGTTTTCCCTTAGGTTGTGTTTAATTAAGAAGATCTTGTTAATTAAACATAACTATTCAACAACCTACAACAAGCTCTCTAGATATAATTGGGCAGCCATATTACCAGTTACAAAAACAGATTAATCAAGGCAACAACTACACAAGCTCGAGTCATTTAACCCAGGTTATGTTATCCCTAGTGATTAAAACCCATTAGTTGCCACAAATGAATCTCAACGTAACAATTACAAAATATATTAAAGATTCTAACAATGGGTTCTTACATAAAAATAATGAAATAGAGCATTCAATTATTCTTACATAACACCCAAACATTAAAGATAGGATAACATAATCAATCCTTAAAAGAAAGAACAACAAACAATGAGAGAAATGTTTTAACCGGGTTCTTCGGCATCGATATCACCTCCAAATTGATGTTGAGAAGCTCATCCCTCCATGGGTCTCCCAAAGATCTCCTCTGTCGCCCCTCTCTTATTTCCTGAGCCCCTAAATCGTTTCTTCTAAACTTTCGTATCTTCTATCATCACAAAACGATGTTTTTATACTAAAAACTTAGGATGAGTTGGCCATTTTTCACGTATGCGTATGGTGGTGTCAGACCCGTAAGACACATCTCATAACTGTGACAACATTTTTCTTCAATTCTTATGCTTTTTCTTGTCTCCTTTTCTTTTAATACTTCTTATTGCTCCATAAAGACAAGTGAGTGTGAATCTCAAGAAAACGACTCAAATATAATGATTTTGACTCACTTTAGCTCTTTTGCTTTCGAATTGTACCTAAAACTAGGGATGTCAATTATGGTCCGGTCCGTTTTTGGTCCTAGTTGGCCGGGCCACGGGCTGACCATGCATAGGCCATCGGCAGGTCCTACCCGTAGCCCGCCCCTTTTTTCCGAAATAATGTCATTTTGAATTATTTTTTAAAAAATAAATAGACCCAACCTGCCGGCGACTCGACGCCCGAGCCACGAGCCGACCACAGGCTGGCTCATCCTACAGGCGACCATGGGAAAGGCCAACCGAACATGCCTACCTAAAACTAAATATGAACTAAAGTGAATGTCTTAAGTATTTCATATCATTAAACACTAAGTGTTACGGAATAAATTCATAATCAATCAAGCACATATTAATTAGTAGATATAGAATCACGTAATCTTTTTGAATTATGGTGAAACCTATCATAAAAATTCATAAAGCGAGTTAATGAATTCTTAATTGTTTCGATTAAAAAGAGATTTTAGTCAACTATCGAGAGGATATGGATTGTATTGCTTGAGAGAGAATATAGTTATCACTTAGAAACTTTCTATCAATCCAAGTAACAAGGATTAATCATTGAATAAGGATAAATTCAAATATAGTAAAGTTCTAGGCGGATTCAACTTCTAAGCCTATTGTATCTATTGATTGTTATTCTTATCTATTACCTTAGATAATTAACTCTTATTTTTATTTTAGTTTTGTTTATTTTTTAATCTAATAACGAGCGTTATGTTAGATTAGATAATAAAAAGATGGTCAATATTGGTAGTTACAGTCTTTGAGAAATCAACACTTGATCTACCCAAACTATATTATAGAAAATGATATGTCGATTTGCCTTAACGATTCTTTTGTCTTGTATTTTTGTATTTCTTTTCTTTCTTATCACGTCAACCTACACGGTACTTGTAGACCAAAAAAAGTTACTCATGCAAGGCTTAATATTTGTCATTCATTTTATCTTATCAAGCTATAAAATTTATACCTTTGGAGAATAAACTATAAGATTATTTATTGCATTAGCTGAAATATCTTAAAGACTTGGTGACTCATGCTTAAATGACACAAACTATACAAATACCAAATTTGTAGCCAACATAACACTCCATTACTGCCTGTTATTTAAAAATATTGTAATAAAGGCCAAGGTTAAAAAAGAGTAATAGAAAGAGAGAAAAGGGAGAAACATCACCTTTATTTGAAACACCCTGAGTATAATTATAATATGTCAACAAAACATAATTACTTCAGCACTTTCATCCCTTAATAAAAAGTCTCGAGTTTGAATTTCAAGAATAAAAAAATCTATTTAACCGGTACTTTATTTTTTACAGGATAAACCACTGCTAATAAAAATTAGTATGAATAATTTAAAAGTACCTTTTTATAATTCAAATCCCTTTTAAATACCGCGTGGCTAAAACTATATATAAAAAAAGGTATGAACCTTGTATTATCTAACTCTATTTTTCTTAATAGTGTACCCATAAAATCGCAGATAATAGAAAAATAAACAACTTGATTGAGATATCACCTTATGGTGTCACATCGATTAGGATGGGAGGCGGTGGCACCTGCTCCTCCCTGCGTAGTGTCCTATAATAAAACCTCAAACCTCCCAAATGGAAGCTTGTGGTCACCAGTTTTTGACATTAATATATATCCCCTCTGGAAAGAACACGTGGCGGTCTGGATGAGTTAAGGCGGCCAACTAAGCAGACGTGGCAAAAAGTGCAAAAGCACCACTCACTCCTCTCTCTCGTACTCATCCACAAGTCTTGCCTTACCTTTTCCTTCTTTCGTTTTAGATATTTTAAATGCCCTTTTGCTTTTTCTTTTGTGGGTCCCTACCTTTTCATAAAATATATATTTTGCAAGGGTAAAAGTGTAAAAGGACGGACCAATCGCTGTTGGGTGATGTGTGTAATGAAAGTGAAGTGGACTACGTGGCACGAAGATAGTTTTACTTTGGTAAACGGTAATAACAGTAAATCAAACGCCCCCCTTGTCCTCAGCCACAAGATGCCCATCCAATTCTCTTGTTCATTTTCAAGTAAAACATTACCATCTGACGTGTCTTCCTCTAGCTTCTCCTTTTGCCCTTTTTCTTTGTACCTGCCAAAATGCACACCCGCTCTCTCTCTCTCTCTCTCTCTCTGCTTATCACTTTCACCTGTTCTTGTGCTTTTTCTTTCAGACTTTGAATGATTGTCAACTATTATTGTATATGATTGGTATGAACCAGACTTATGGGTGTTGAACAGGAAGATTGAATCTCAGTATTTCCTTCTTCTACTCCCTTCAAACTAGGAAGATCGTGGATGCTGTTGGTAGTATTAGGAAGTTGAAGAGAATAAATCTTCTGATTGCTGCAGCTATGACTGTTGAGGTATTTTTTTGTTAGCTTGGATCATGTAGACACGTATAAGAATCCTGGCCCGCCCTTTTTTTTTTTTTTTTGGCTATATAGGATCACTTACAAGATAGCAAATCTGTAGATTTTTAAGTTGCAGAGTCGATGTTATTAGTTGTGTGAAACTTTTGTAGTGCTAATGAGAAAAAGTTTGAACTTTTCGATGCAGGATACGTATGGGGGTTCTTTAGCAAAAGCATCTCACCCAGCAGGAGATGTGATTTCATCAAATGCTACAACACTATCTTCCATGTCAAAAGACCCAATTCGTTGTTGGAATGACTATAATCCCAAGGTTTTTATCTTGGCATGTTTAATTTCTGGCTGTCTGTTGATGATTAATTGATGTGTTTCGGCTTACATCAACTATTAGGTGAGGAAGCCCTACACCATTACTAAACAGAGAGAAAGATGGACAGAGGAAGAGCACAAGAAGTTCCTTGAAGCTTTAAAGCTTCATGGCCGGTCATGGAGACGGATTGAAGGTAATCTTTTTTCCAATTTCTTTTTGTTGGTTAATGAGGGATATAGTTTTATCATTCTCAATTTTAACAGAGCATGTGGGCACCAAGACTGCTGTTCAAATTAGGAGCCATGCTCAGAAGTTCTTCTCTAAGGTTCACTGCTCTTATTTCAGTCCCTAACTCTAATTATCTATATGCCCTCTATTAAAGCAAGTTCAATATTGTCTTCGTGGCTCTCTCTTTTTTGTGTTGGAGTTAGGTTGCTCATGACTCGAGTGGCAACAACACAGGCTCTTTGGAACCTATTGAGATCCCCCCTCCTCGACCAAAGCGAAAACCTATGCATCCATATCCCAGAAAAGTGATGACGCCGCTTAATAAGCAACCCTTAGTTTTGGAGAAGCCACTCAGGGCTTCATTGCCTGATTTATCCATTTCCGACCAAGAAAACCAAAGTCCAACGTCTGTCTTGTCTGTATTTGGCTCAGACGCTATTGGTTCAATCGATTCAAATTCACCAAATCATAGCTCATCACCAGCTGAGTTCACACTTTCTGAACCCAATTTGTCAGTCAAAGGTGATGAAAAGCTTTCCACGGTGCCTCAAGTTCTGCACAACCGATGTCCCAAGGTACCTGCTAACCATCCAATGTTCATGTTGTCACGAATAAGTAATTGGTCTCTATATTCTCAAACTCGGTTTGAATTTTCTTGAAGGTTCAGGGAGTTGAATTTTTCCCCAACGAAAATGAAAGGTCCCAAGAATGTCTCAGTGGGGAAGCAGCTAAAAGGACACTTAAGCTCTTTGGGACGATTGTGTTGGTAACAGAATGCCATAGACAATCTTCTCCAGCTATTGGGACTTCAAAATTATTGCCTTCAGATGTAAATCAACCAAAATCAGATCAAATATTGACATGTAATTTCAAGACCACGGAAGCGCCATCTGAAAGCAAGGAATTCACAAGAAATGAGATGGCTCAACAGCTCCAAACAGCCTTCTATAACATGCATTTCCAAATGAAAAATCCCAGTACATTAGAGGCTGACTCTCTCACCCACCGGCAGTGGTGGACCTTTTCTGGAGATATGCCATTTGCTTTCATACCATATCCGCAGCACGAGCTTGTCCGAGCAAATTTAGATTCCAATGGCAGAGTAGAAGATAGAGAAATCCGCGGATCCTGGACAGGCTCCAATTTTGGATCGATAAATGAGGATGACAATGCTGATAAATGTGTGGATGGTGACAGCCATAGTCAGCAGCTTTCGTATGAGGACAAGCTCCTATGTACATCCGCTGGAATCAAACCAAATGTGGGATCAGTCTCTACAGAATCAGGAGCAAGCCCTGAAAAATCCAAGAAGGGTTTTGTGCCATACCAAAAACGTATGGCAGAGAGAGGCAGCCATTCCTATGCAGCAATAAGTGAAGAGAGGGAGGAACAAAGAATCCGCCTTTCTTTGTAGTTTAACTTGGTATACATGCCGTAGTTTCCAGTTCCATTACTGGTGTAGATATGTTTATTGGTATCAGTTCAAATGTGGAAAGTGTGGCCATCTGAGTTCTTGAATCACAACAAAATCAGATAAAAGAACCAGCTCTAAGCAGTATCGCTGCCATCCTTGGTATATATGCCTAATCTTGTTGACTAGTCTTCAACGAAATTCTACTGTTTTCCTTGTAAGCCACTCTTATAAGTTCTGCAGTTTTCCTTTTGGTGTTTCTTTATCATCTTCATAAATGTGAATTTATACTGCCTTTGGTGTACGTGAAAGTGTAATTTTGGATTCTACTAGGAAAGTAAATAAGAGATTACGAGGACACCTTTTTATTTTTTATTTTTCTTTTTCTTGTTCACAATACTACCCTATTTTGTCATGCTACCAATTGCCAAAGCCTATCCTCTTTAATACCAAGAAACAAAAACTAAAAACAGAAAAGTCAATAAACAAAAAAAAAAACAAAATCTTTGCAGATTCTGGTATAAGTTGCATCGAAGGGACCAGGTGCATGAGGCCAAATAAGTTCATGGATCGGGCAGCCTCTTCATTGATAGCGATAATAACAAAGCGTTCATGCTATTTACAAGGGGAAGAGACAAAAGATGCTTAATTAGCTCATTGTTCAACAATGAAAAACATAGAAAACATCGTCATCTGATACGATAACCCCATATCTATAAGTAGCAGTGTAGTGTAATGGTAAAAATCAGAACTTAAAAAAGGAAAGATAAGATGTCACAGGAAGGCGAAGGAAAGGTTATTCTGCTTGACTGCTGGGTTAGTCCATTTTGCATGAGGGTGAAGATTGCATTGGCTGAAAAAGGTGTGAATTACGAAACAAGAGAAGAGAACTTATTTGGTGGGAAAAGCCAACTGTTGCTCAACTCAAACCCCATTTATCAGAAGGTACCAGTGCTTATACACAATGGTAGGCCATTATGCGAATCCAGCGTCATCGTTGGCTACATCGAGGATACCTGGACTTCACCTCCATTGCTCCCATCGGATGCATATGGACGTGCTCAAGCTCGCTTCTGGGTCGACTATGTGGATAAAAAGGTTTGAGATTGAGCCATTGAGGGTTGGTTTTATTTAATCATTATTAAAATACATGTTTAATATATAAATGCATAAACTACTACGACAGCTCTTTGACGCGGCTCGCAGTGTTTGGATGACCAAAGGGGAGGCTAAAGAGGTAGCTAAGAAGGAGTTGATAGAGGTAATGAAAGCGCTAGAGGAAGTGCTCGGAGAGAAGGAATACTTCGGTGGAGATAGTTTCGGATACGTGGATATTGAAATAATACCTTTTACAAGCTTGTTTCTGGCAAGTGAGAAGTTTGGAAATTTCAAGTTGGAGGGATATTGTCCCAAAATAACAGCTTGGACAAAGAGGTGCCTGCAAAGAGAGAGCGTGGCCAAGGTCGTCCCAGACCCAGAAAAGGTCAGTGAATTTATGATAAAGAGAAGAAAGATGCAAGGCATGGAGTAAAATGTAAAAGCCTTTTGCTTTTCTTTGAGATTGCTTTCCTTCCTTGTCCTGTCAGTCCAAGGCCTCTTTGGAATGATACTGTATCTGCTTATCTTAGACAATATTTTATGTAATAAAATTAGTTTCAATCATGTCCTGAATTGTTTCGAAATTTTAAATAGGAGAAAGACTTGGTAGAATAGGATGTAGATGCTGCTTTGAAGCAGATGAGCATGGTTGGATCTGAGAAAAGACAAACAAAGCTCTCCAGTTTTTAGGTGATTAAAGCTTTAGAAGCAGCCATGGTTGGGCTTGCAAAAAGCTAGATTCGCTTTTAGAGAGGGAAAGCAGAAAATAGGGCGATTGCTTTTTATTATTTAAACTTTGCATATGACAGGATGTCCTTTTAGTAAGTGTGAATACGGTTCAATTCGGTCAATTTTTAACTGTTGAATCGAACCGAACCGAATAATCGATTTTGTTCCATAAAAAAATCGAACCAAATTGAATATTAGATGAAACCGAAAGTTCAGTTTATCTTGCAGTTTGATTATTTCAATCGATTTGACCTTTAATTTTGAGTCTTAAAATTTAGGTCAATTTTAGTATATGTCTAACATTTTTATTTCATTTTAGAACTTATTGGATAATTGTCACACTTGCAAAGTTGCAAACTCACCTTATATACCTAGAGTTAGAAGTATAAAAAAATACAAACTTTTTTATTTTTAATTGATACGTTTAGTTCGGATTGGTTCAGAAAAAATTTTATCTACAGTGCACCCAAACTGATATAGTCAATTTTTCAATAGATAAAACCGAACCGACCATCCATTACATCGGTTTAGTTCGATTTGGCTCAGTTTCTTCGATTTTACGGTCGGTTCAATTTTTTCATATTTTTTGCCTACCCTTACCTTTTGGTGTTCTTTATATGAATAATTTTGTGTTGGAGACTTTTTTATATTACAAATCAAAGATATTAAACAAAAGGACTAAAGGACTTGAAAGGTACAAACATATCACCAAAAAAGATGAACCAAAAATTTAAAAATTGAAAAGAATTTTTTATTTACCAAAAAAGATGAACTCAAAATTTAAAAATTGATTTTTTTTGGTAATACGTTTGTACCTTTCAAGTCCTTTTCTTCAACGTCATCAATTTGTAACATAACAAAGTCTTCAAGACAAAACTATTCGTATAAAGAACACCAAAAGGACATCCTGTCATATGTAAAGTTCAAGTACTACGACTAAATAACAGAAGTTCAGCCAGAGCCGGCATCGGCACTAAACACACGCTTATTAAACAGTCTTTGCACGCACGTGCCCTTTATTTCCCATGCGATCTATAACAAACATGCCTATCCCCAAATGGAAGTTGATGGAAATGTCAAAAGCAAAAGAATGTGAACCTTTGAAGCTCAGGGCGAAGAAAAGAACCAAGAATAGTATGAAAAACAATTATCTTTTGGTTAAGTCATATCCATAGATTTCTTTCTATCCATCAAGTTCCATGGAGTTCAACCCATGGTGCCTATACATAAGAGATTTGGTGAAAGCTAAAATACCAAATGGACCAAAGGGTGTCATTAGCTATACCTTACGAGCTGATCCGAAAGCATAATATTAACTTCTCAAAGACCAATGGATAGATTGAAATGTTGAAAAGTCTCCACATCATAAGCAACGTACCATTTTCTTGTCGATCATTGCTTGTGAATAACAAAGAGGATATCAAATGAACATTAATTCGTATCAATTATAAGCGTATGATTATTTTTATAAATATATACTAAAAAATGTATCGATTCCTATGTGCATAATTGCCTTTAAAACCCTAAGTTTGACTCATAATGTAATCAACTATTACAATTAAAAATGGATGATGTTGCACTAGGGGTACTTTTGATTCCCAAATCAACATGGCTAACAGTTCTAACACCAAATTGATATACTATAAATTGCATCATTGATTGCATCGAGCTTTCTTCTGGTCTTACACAAAATAGTAATGAGAAGGCTTTGATTTATTGGTTTATATCTAAGGCTTCATCAAAATGAAAAATATTTTAACAAGAAGGTTATTCTACCAGCCAAAGTAATGTGATTCTAGCTAAGAAAACCAGCCCTAGGAAAGGCAAATAATTACTTGTCAATACGGGTATGGATTTGATATCTGGTTTGTTACTTGAAATCTGATAAAATATGAAAGATTAACATCTGGCAGATTGGTAATCGCATCCATAAAGGTTAGTAAAGACAGAGTTGGTAGATGTCTTCGTCTCCTTAACATCATTCTGTAGATTCCTTACTAAAATCAGAATCATGACTTATGACCTAACATAAGTTCTAATGGAACCCAAACTCTAACTTTGACTCATCCTAAGCAAACTAACTATAACTTTTTTTTTTGAAAATAAACTAACTCTAACTTGATATCGTCAAAACTTGAATAACTGCACACACAACAGCCAAACTCCTAAACATAACATAAATGGGAAAGAAAAATAATGAGAAAACCAATATTAATGTATAGCACACACAGATGTATATTCGCCATCAGTTGTTATATACAAGTGCAAGGTATTTAATTGAGGTTATTCTCAGATGAATTCAAACATATAAAGGCAGAGATATAGACTCATCATTCCGAATATTTAAGTTTTCACAACATCTTGCAAAAACTGAACTTAGACTTGTCCTTTCAGCAAATCAAACTCTGAAAAAATTGCAGATAATGCTCAGTCTTCTGCAATGTTTCTCCCCGCTCCCCAGTAAAAATTTGACAGAAGACTAACAAAAGTTTCTAAATTCATTTTGCAGCTCATCTAATCATCAGATTCTTCGCTTGGATTTCAGAAAATGTGTCATCGCATATGTTCAAATCTCCTATATATCCACAGAGTAGAATAGAGTACACAATAAGGTAAGTTGAGCTAAAAACATTCCATCATACATCATGAAGTAAAACTGTAAGGCTTAGGTAAGAAAAAAGAACTAATCCCTGATCTTGCATACACTTAAACAAAATATATTGGTGGTATCAGAAAAGCATAGATAGAAGAATTGCTGATACATAGATAAAATACAGCCTCTGAAATAAAATTATGCATATACAAATATAAAGCATGTCAGTGAGTGACAGAAACACAAACCGCTCAATTAACTTTAGATCCACAATTTTAACATAGAGTTCACAATTTAAACATGTAAATTAAACAGAGTTTGATAATAGACGCCAACATAGACTTTGTGGATGGACAGTAATAGATAGTAGGTAGAAGATGTACGGTTGCTGAGCTCATATCACCTCTTTGGCAGGCTTAGGAGGAGAATCGACCTCAGGAATCAAGACATAGCCTATCTTCTTGACATCACCATCGTCATCGTCTTCGTCATCGGATTCGTATGGAGAGCAGCAGTGATAATCGTAGAGAGACCAGAGCAAGTACATGGTGGCAGCGGTGAGGGCGCCACAACCAACGCCAAAAAGCAAAGCCACAACCACACTTACTATGTCTTTGGTGCGATCCCGGATAGATGCGGAAGAGATTCCGAAAGGTAAAACAGGACGACGGTGGACCGGGTCCTCGAAATCGCCACCATCATCATCGTCAACGGGGGGGCGATTGAAGACAATATCAGAGGAAGAGGAAGAAAAGGATCGTAGGCGAGTGATCTGGGTGACGAAACCCAAAGAAGATGAAGAAGAAGGATCTTGAAGCGAATTAGGGTTGGGGTTAGGGTTAGGATAAAGGGGTTTGATGGTGAAGGTATAAGCGATGAAGAGGGTCTTGCAAGGCCTTGCAGTGGCCGGGGGGGCGGAAATCAGAGTTACGAGTACGGAGAAGAGGAGGAAGAGAAGGGTTGAATTCGCCATTGTTATGAAAGGAAATACAGAGAAAAATATATATTTGTATTACAATTTTCAAAATAACAAAATCAATAGATTCTCTCTCTAGTCTCTCTCCCTCCACCAAAGTCCTAGTCCTACCTAAACCACAAATTGGGATATTTGGAATATGACCACTTAAGTCTTAATGACGCCATGGGTCAACCCTCTATTTCTCTAATTATATTATTAATATTTCTTTTATAGGCATCAAATCCAATCCAATTAATAAATTTGATATGTATATAATAAAAAAACAATAATTATTTTATAAAAATAAAAATATTCTGTATTTTCTCTTCTGAAAATTTGATTCTTGAATAATATAGCTATGATCGTACAAAATTCTTTATGAGGATTAAACAAAGAAAGATCAGACATTTTAAGTTTTTAAAAGACAGGCCTTGAGAGTTAACGTTCACACAAAAGATAAGAGTTTGTATCCTAATCAGTATATCTAAAATTTAAGCTATAGTCAATTTTTGTTTATCTTTAATCTCTAATGGATGATTTTTTATAAATCACTTTAATGATATATAAGTTGAAAGCCTGCAATATAGCTCCATTGAAATTTATCGGTGAAATATTTTACAAGTTTGAGAGCCACAATAAGAAAAGTCTTTTTTGAAACATTGATGTAAATAACACCAAATACTTTGGTGATAATGATATCCCTATATGTTCATTGATCAAGAATAACCTATGTGATAACATGAGTCGAGATGTCAATGGCTCGGCCAAGCCTAATTTTTAGCCAGTTGCTCGACAGGCCTAGATGGGTAGGTCAATGCCCAATCCTTAGTTTGACCGGTCATGAGATATTTTGAAAAAAAAGTAAAAAATAACGATCGACCTGTGGCCCGCTCACTTGACCTTAGCCTGTTATCAGGTCAAATCGGGTTAAAATCAGGCTGAATTTTTGACATCTCTAACTATGAGTAGCTACACTCATAAAAACAAGATAAAATAATAAAATTATATGATTGGTCGTTATTAATAAATTAAATAAAATGAAGAAATTTTTCTTCAAATGTTTTTATTGACTAATACTAAAGCTATGGTTTTTTTTTTCCAGTTATGTCAATAAGATACCTTTTCTTTTCAGGATAATTTATATCATCTTCTATAACGACTTTATTTAATTTTTTATAATTAATTACAATTCGTCTTTTCCTTTTTTTTTTTCCGAATGACTTTGTTTCTAAAGTCATATTCTGTTCTCCAAAGTCACTTTGGATTCAACACCCTTACTCTTTAAATATCCCATCATTCGCAATCTATATATTTTGAATACAAACATTCCCATAATCCACAAACTCCTGAAACCCTAAATTCAAATACGCTTTAAAATTTAAAGACAAATTGCTTGACCATTATTGTCTTAAAAAGCCAGAAGATAAACTTGGAAGTTTAATTCAAGTAACTCAGAGATCAACGACCGGACACCTGACTTATAGAAACGTTAGCATTGGAGGAGGAAGATGCAGTAGACGTGGACTTGTCTCCATGGATCCTTACTTCTGTTTCAAGAAACGTAGGCCTGGTTGGTTGTCTGTGGTTTACTGAACCTTTAGTTTTGAGCAAAACAATCACCTCTGACATTGTTGGCCGTAAAGTCGGTGACGATTGAGTGCACATTAAAGCAATGTCTATAATTTTTGTCACTTCTTCTGCTTCATATTCAATCGGGTCCAAGCTTTCGTCCACCAATTCAATCTGATTCCCACTCTCATGCAGTTTCCAGGCCTGCATGTATACATGTAGTCTAGATGCTGAATTTACATCAACTAAATTTTTCTTCAAAAAATAAGAAAAAGAAAACTTGCCCGTTTAAGGAGGTATTCAGAGCCAGGATCATTTATCATCTCACTACTCTTTGTTCCACTAATGATTTCGAGGACAACAATGCCATAGCTGTAGGTATCAACCTTCTCTGACAATTGTCCATGAATTGCATACTCCGGAGCTGTGTATCCCCTGATTCATTTATATATAAAACATATATGTAAGAAAAACCAACAGACTTTGGCATAAAAAGTAGCAGTAGTAGTAGTTGATAGGCAACTTACAATGTCCCAGCAAATCTGGTGCTAACATGACTCTGATCCTCCGGTAAGAGCCTTGCCAATCCGAAATCTGCAATTTTTGGATGGAAATCGTCGTCTAAAAGAATATTACTTGATTTGATGTCTCGGTGGATTATGCATACATGGAATTGCTCATGGAGATAAGCTAGACCCTGTGCTGTTCCCAGAATTATATCAACTCGTTGTTTCCAGTTGAGGTGTCCTCGTCTATTTCCTGCTTTCCAAACATAATATTAATATAAATTGCTTGTCAGGTGTCTATTGTTTGAAGAGGAGAAACTGAAGTTGCTAGATTACCAAATAAGAAGCGATCAAGGCTGCTGTTTGCCATGTACTCGTAGACAAGAAGTAACTCTGGTCCTTTGTTGCAACAACCAAGCAAACGAATGAGGTTCCGGTGATGAACGTTACTGATAAGTGTGACTTCGCTCTTGAACTCCGCCTCAGCCTTACGGGGTCGCACAAGGGCTAGTTTCTTCACTGCAACTAATTTCCCATTCTTCAAAGTACCCTTTTAAATGCACAGCAACCACTGTTCATTAGTTATCCAGAAGCAAGAGAGTACAAACGCCATTTTTACCTTGTAAACATCACCGAACCCCCCTTCTCCAAGTTTATTCTCTTCGTTGAAGTTTTTTGTGGCAGATTTCAGGTCTTTGTAGCTGTAATTCACAGGACCACGCAGCTCAGTTGCACCTAATATGTCAGCTGTTACAGGAATATGTTAACAACAATCATTATAATCGACTAGAACTAGGGAAAGAACTAGATTTAAGAAGTACCTCGAGGAGCCCTCTTCCGCTTTCTAGAAAGTTTGAACCAGACAAGCAACGCAAGAAGTAGCAAAGCAAGACTAGCACCACCAGCTATCCCACCGATTAAGGCCTTGTTTGTGCTTGAACCTACGCAACACGAATGAATGATCATCACTGTAAAAAAATTATGTAGACAGAAATAGTCTACAAAAAAGAAAATGTTTACAGACATACTTCTCTTCAAGAAGGGACGAAGATCAATAGTCTGGTTGTCAGCAAAGAAGGCCTTGTCTGCATATCTCATGAAACAGCCGGAATCAACTGCCCTGCCATCTGAATTGGGAGGACATCTTTCAATATTCCTATAAGCAACTTGCAAACAAGCTTGGCAACCAAGTGTGTCGATGGTTTCAACACATTGGGCAATCCCATGAACGGAAGCATTGTTAGAACCAACTACTTGTCTTTTACTTGCACCAAAGAAACCTTTTATTCTTGGAGTTGCTATTTGAAGTTCCCTTAAAAGCTCCGCCAATGTTGCTTGGAATGCTGTTGTTGGTGTTATGGATGTGGTTTGATTCCCACAGTATTCTCTATTAGCATCCCTTGTGGTCTCTCCGTAAAAATCACTCCTCTCATACCTTTTAAAACACACGATAATGATAAATAGCTATCATCAATTTCATGCATCTTCTTATATTTGATGCTATCAATTGGATACATGTATTACTTTTAAGATAGACCATTATAGTGAGCACATAACTCCTGGCGAATAGACATTTCATATATATAATATAGATATCTTTAATTAATTAAGTGTTATATCAGCAAATAAATATTCAGATTCAACGAGATTTCAACTTAGTGTTGATGATGAAGATGATCAGCAAACAAGCAAACAAACAGTTTGTTTAGCAATTTCCAAAATGAATAGAGAGACCGGTAGTACCTGAGGAAGCAGCCATCATATACAACACGACCACCGTTGGCGGAGGAGCAGTTGCGGATGCGGACAGAAGCGGCGGAGAAACAAGCAACACAGTCAGCAGTGGACATGTAATCTCTGCATTGAACCATGCCGTACACAGGATCAGAACCAATGATCTGCTGATGGGTGGCAAAGTGTGAATTGTTGAGCAACTGACTTCTCAGCTGGCCAAAGGTAGCATTAAGATTGTCGGCGAAGGTTGACAGGCTTGTGACGTTGTAGTTGCTGCAACCCATATCTAGCATATAGATTCCTGGGTCAGAAGCTGCCATGTAACTACAACACGTGACTGTGACTGTGACTGTGAGTGCCGTGTAGAGCATCCGCCACAACTTGGACTCCATTACTATCATCAAGAACTCTGCAACCAGAACTCTTTATCTTCTTGAGGTGGTTTCTTTCTTTCTCTTGTTCACCTTATCATAATCAATTGCACACTTGGCTTGACTTTTCTCAACTGTCCATTTCTTCTGTTTTCCTAATATCAAATGACTCGAGTCTTTAAATGCAACGCACTTACTCATAATCTTTTTCTTTCATATTGAAAAAACGAATAAGGCCAGTGAGAGTGATTACCCATCCACCACTAAAGATTCAATCATTCCTGAGTGTACCCTTTGAAAATATTTTATGTATTTATATAAAACAATAAATTAGAGATTGGTCCTTAATTTGTCACCCACTCGGTCCAGAAATCGTTGAGTTTGACGCGGTCTGTTTGGAGGATGCAGAAAATGAATCCAAACGTGCTGACTCCGTCACACTTAAAAGCACATGACCTATGTGGAGCTGGCAAAGTGAATGATGCACAGTTGGACCCATTAATATGAGCCCACTGAACTTATAAAAGTAGTTGGAGTTGGAGTTGGAGTTGGATATTACCGGGTGCTTCTCAGTTCTCAGTTCACAGTTCAAACTCCTTTTCTACGCAACTGTCCAATTTTTCTACGGTCATAATAATTATTATTATGAAAATTTGGTCAAATTAAGGACGGCCAATGCAAGTATTTTGCACTATTTACTTAATAATTGAGTCATAGTCCAAACTCGGTTTTTAATTTTATAAATAAGACAATTGTATATTCTAGGCACCAATACATAAAAAAGATGATAAAATACTTTAATCCTAAGAGATTATTAGGTTTAAAACCCTATTGCTAAGGCCCACAATGCCAGAAGTACTTGTCTTGCTCAATGTTTAGCGTCCTCTGAAGCAGAATCCACCAAGTGCACTTCCCTACATTGGTTCCAGGAATCATGTGCAGAGAGATATTTCCACATCTACCGTATCCTACCCATCCAGTGTCTCAGTAATTCCATTTCAGGTGTATCATGTTGCTGACCTGCAGATTCTGAAAATGTCAAGCTGGGATCAAATTACATACAAAATAAGAAATATGTAACATGAATTTGTCAAACATAATGAAGCTTGAAAAGAAGTACACTGTAGGAGAGACCTTCTTGGGGTTCAGTGTTGCCTACCAATTGAAATAACTCAATCAGCCATCCTCTGAATGTTTTAATAGATATCATCATTCCCTGTACACTTTCTGAATCTTAAACAGATGGTTCAACCATGTCACCGTATATGGTTTGTTGGAATCTTTTTCCTATAAACAATAATGTCAGCGGTTTCCCTTAAAGTGAAAAACAGCCAAATAAAATGCCCGAAGTTTTAAGTATATCAATCCAGGCTAATGCTTTACCATGACGAAGCGGTCAACTACTTTACCCGTGGAATTCAGAGCGCAATTAGGCATCTTTCTATTGGCTAAGAGAATATTTGTCCCGCGATCATGTCACCATCATTCTCATCAAAGCAAAGAGCATGCCCATGCTTGTCCATACCCAATGACAGCATGATTTCCTCTGTAAGCACATGAGACCTATCTCCAGCAACAAATTCATGGACAATACCATCCACTTCACACTACAAAAATTGTAATTGTTAATATTTTTCGTGACGTTAAAACGTCACGAAAGTTATACATGCAACGTTTGATCAATCAAACGTCACCAAATAGAATCCCCGACATTTTTTTGAATAAAACGTCGTAGAAAGCGATGTGAAAACGTTCTCCTTCCATATTCAAAACAACATCGTTTTGTTTAAAATCAAATAACGCCGTTTTGGCTTCGTTAAAGCCGACTCCTTCACCCCCCACCCCCATCCTATTCCTTCTCTGCTGCTCTGTCACTCTTCCTCCTCCAGATTGCAACGTCGTCCGTCGTGTACGTGTTCTCCGTCGAGCTGCTGCGTCTCCGGTCATTGTGGTTGTCTTCTCCGACGTTCTTAGTGAAGGTATTTTCGTCTTTTGTCTATCTCTTTAATGTATTTCCGTCACACTTAAATGTAGGATCTTTGGAGTGTTTAACACTGAAATGAGAACTCTAGGCAGTCGAATAGCTGAGTAATATTTGTCCCTTCCTATTGCTAGAGATGGGTTGCTTAAGAATTGTGAGTTTCTGGAAAGGTTAGCTCTATTTTGAAACAAAATTTTCTGTCTTTTAAGAATCTTACTGATTAAAATGTATGCTTATAGATTACTGGCAAATTTCCCAGTTGTTCATGTTCTCATGCTCAGGTAAATAGTAGTGTTGCTGTTCATTGTCATTTTTAGCAAAGAGAGCCAAATTGAATCCAGAACATCCCTCCCAAAGGTAAAGATCTGAGCTTGTTATTAATGTTGCTCTTTTTTGTTTGATAGTGTTTGAGTTTTAATTGGGAATTTTCTGTGGTGGCCTTGGTTGGATGCTTGTAAAATGTGGGTTAAACTTATACACTAAAGTTCCATCTCCTTCTAAGATGAATGCTCCTCTTTTCAGTTACTTAATAAGCTAAACCAGCAAGGTATCCTGTGTGTTAAGGCATGTTTATCAGTTTTGTCCTTTGTGATCAATCTTTGATTCATTTCCATCTATATTTCACACAATGAATAGTTTTTAGGCTAATGCTTAGACATATTTGATCTTTCCAGAAAGAGTGATATTTGTTTTCTTCCTACACCAATATTTTATCCCTAGCAGTAACTGGAAAAGAAAGATTTTTATGTGTTGCATTCTAACCTAAATGGAGGTTGTGTAATTGTATTTGAAGTAAAGGTGGTTTTAGTTTCTAGATAGCTTAGCTTATAAAGGATATCCTTAAACCCAATAATCCTATATTTGGTTTTCAATATTCTTCTAGCTGCTAACCTAGTGATAAATGAAGGTTTAGGCTT
>JANZXR010000007.1:718327-746916 GCA_027575705.1 Erythroxylum echinodendron
AGGACACCTTAAAATGTTAACACATATAATTCTGTTAAGAATTTCCATAGAGATGGAAAAAAGGTAAAAAGACAGGAAATCTCCCTTTCTTATTCCAATAGAACCTTTGAATTGCTTAATAAAAGAGCCATTGATGAGGATACTATATGAGAATTGTGAATTGTGAATTGGAAGGAAGCCTCCGATTGTGAATTGTGAATTGCTTAAGAATTGTCATACGTTAAATCATAATAGTTTCATGCATTATTGGTTGGATGCCTATAATCTAATCATAATAGTTTAATTTAAAAATTAAAGTTCAAACCATAGCATATTTGACCATTACTTTCATATTTTCTTGAATAAATTCCACAACCATATGAATCATCTGAACTTGATTCCCCTATTAGCATAAAAATCAACAATTATTCTTCCATAGTGACGGTGTTGGTAGTTTGATATCAAAGATCATTGTCTTCTTAAGTAATTGATCTTGAACATATTCTCCTTACTCAACTTCATTTCCAAAAAGACTATTATTGTTGGTTTAATTTTAACTAAAAAATCTATTAACAAAAGTTGTTTTCTTAGGCAGTTAAAACCCCTTAGATTCTAAACTAATATTGACATAGGATGAGGCTCTTGCAACAAAATGATTTAAAGTTTTTCTACAGCACAATTGAAAATTTAATTAGAATGGTACATAGAGATATCTAGCAAGAGAATACCAAGATTTAAGTACCCATATTAACATCAAGCAAAGCCATTGTCATCATCAATAAGAGGGATAAAATTTGAATACCTTTGCATCTACATTCCAAATTTCCACTACATTCCCATTGTCCACAGTAATAGCTCTAGAGCATAGGTTTTCTCCAAATTAAGAGGGTATTTAAGTGTCTTTTGATAGAAATTAGGTTAAGCGTTGTTTTGGTGGTAGAATAGCTTTTCTCTTGGAGGTGTTTTTAGAGAGGGATGACGGCAAAACATGGACAGCAAGGAAAAACCATGATTCTCTCTATTGTAATGAGTAGCTAAATTTCCTCTAGTCAAGGTATATGGATATTTAATCGTTAGCCAATTCGTGAGACTTATTGTGTTTATTGTCTTCGTTTATTTCGAATATTTACTCAATTTCTAAGCTAAAATCGTTTTATTATTATTGTGTTGATTGGGCAATGTGGCCAGTTGTTTGATTTGCATAATAATATACTGCTGAATAGTAGGTAAATCCGTGATTGCCGACCTATCAAAGTAGCGAATTAACTTGATTATGAAGTTAATGAAATTGGGTAATCTAGTTTAAATGACATACGGCGTTTCCGATGTACACTGGCTAGGATAGAGGTCTTTTCGTGTTTAATGCTGCCATAGATTAAATTTCGTCAGAGCGTTTCTCGGAAGTTGTCTAGTGGTTAGGGAAATAATCTGTCAGGGCGTCCCGGGGTTATCGAATAAATAAGAAAAGGCTGGTTACTGAGTGCGTCACTTGTAGCTATAACTCTTCTATTCGAATGAGCGAACAACATCTTTAGTGTCTGTGATCGAATTGCGAGATTAAACTGAAATGTATCTTGACTAGGCTTTTATTTTTACTGCTTTCATGATTACTTTTCGTGTTCATTAAATCAATCTCAAATCATCTTTATTTAATTTTCCTGTTTCTGACAAGTAAACAAATCTGCACTGATCTCTGAGGTTCGACCCTACTCACTATTATATTATATTAATTATAGTATTTTGTGGGAAAGGAAATTATTTTTGTTGGTTTGACACCCACCATAGAGGAAGAGGAAGAAAAGGATTGTAGGCGAGTGATTTGGGTGACGAAACCCAAAGAAGAAGAAGAAGAAGAATAAGAAGGATCTTGAAGCCACTTAGGGTTGGGCTTAGGGATAGGATAAAAGGGTTTGATGGGGAAGGTATAAGCAATGAAGAGGGTCTTGCTGTGGCGGGGGGTGGTGGAAAGCAGAGTTACGAGTACGGAGAAGAGGAGGAAGAGAAGGGTTAAATTCGCCATTGTCATGAAAGGAAATACAGAAAAAAAAATATATTTGTATTACAATTTACAAAATGACAAAATCAATAGATTCTCTCTCTAGTCTCTCTCTCCCTCCACCAAAGTCGTAGTCCTACCTAAACCACATATTTTGGGATACTTGGAATATGACCACTTAAGTTTTAATGACGTCGTGGGTCAACCCTCTATTTCTCTAATCATATTATTAATATTTCTTTTATAAGTATCAAATCCAATCCAATTAATAAATTCGATATGTATATAATAAAAAAAATAATTATTTTATAAAAATAAAAATATTGTGTGTTCTCTCTTCTAAAAGTTTGATTATTGAATAATGTAGTCATAGTCATACAGAACTCTTTATGAGGATCCTAACAGTCTTAGACCATAAATCCTGTTTGAGGTCTTTGTTAAACGAAAAAAGATAAGACATTTTAGGTTTTTAAAAGGCAGGCCTTGAGAGTTGACGCTCATACAGAAGAGAAGGGTTTGTGTCCCAACTAGTATATCTGAAATCTAAGCTATAGTCAATCTTCGTTTATCTTTGATTGGAAGCCCGCAATGCAGCTCCATTGATACTTATCAGTAAAATATTCTACGAACTTAAGAGTCACAACGAGAAAAGTCTTTTTCGAAACATTGATGTAAATAACACCAAGTTCCTTGGTGATGATGATATCCCTATATGCTCGTTGATCAAGGATAGCCCATGTGGTATCATGAGTAGAGATGTTAATGGGCCAAGTTCAGCCTGGGCTAACCCGACCCCTGGCCCGCATCATATATATATATATTTTTTAAAATGTCAAAAACGACTTCGTTTTTTAAATAACGATCAAGTTATGGGCCAGGTCAACTCGGGCTAAAATCGGGCCGATTTTTTGACATCCCTAATCATGAGTCATTTTTAAAATAACGGTCGGGTTATAGGCCAGGTCAACTCGGGCTAAAATCAGGCCGAATTTTTGACATCCCTAATCATGAGTTGCTATGCTCATAAAAACAAGATAAAATAATAAAACTATATGATTGGTTTTATATTAATAAATTAAATAAAATGAAGAAAATTTTCTTTAAATGTTTTTATTGACTAATACTAAAGATATGGTTTTTTTTTTCAATTATCTCAGTAAGATACCTTTTATAGAAATAAAATACATAGAACTTTTTATAGGAATAAAACACTTGGCTTTGTTTCTAAAGCCACATTCTGTTCTCCAAAGTCACTTTGGTTTCAATTGGCGCCCTTACACCCTTACTCTTTAAATATCCCATCATTCGCAATCTATATATTTTGAATACAAACATTCCCAAAATCCACAAACTTCTCAAACCCTAAATTCAGGCTTGGTGTGGGAGAGTGTTGGCAGTTAATAACTTGTTAAAATCAACCTGTTTAAATGATAAGTACTTATTCTCAATAAGTACTTATGTGTTTGGAATTGTTGTTTTGGTACCTGCTGAAACGTGAAAATAGATGTTTGGCAAGTACGATGCGGTTGATGAAAAGAAATAAAATGACTAAAAAGACCATTAATTTAAAAAAAATATTAATTATTTTACAAATGATTTTAAAAAATATTATTAGTCATATAAATTTAAATTTATAAATAATAAAATATTAAATTAAAATATGAATTGCCTTCAAAAAAAATTAAAATATGAAAAATTATAAATAAAATAAATTTAGTAAATAAAATATTTCATAAAAATATTATTAATCATATAAATTTAAATTTATAAATAATAAAATATTAACTTAAAATAAGAAAAATATAAATAAAATAAATTTAGTAAATAAAATATTTCATAAAAAATATTATTAGTCATATAAATTTAAAATTATAAATAATAAAATATTAAATTAAAATAAGAAAATATAAATAAAATAAATTTAGTAAATAAAATATTTTTTAAAAATATAGTATTAGTCATATAAATTTAAAGTATAAATAAGAAAATATTAAATTAAAGTAAGAAAAAGACGTTACATTGGATTTGGTTTCTATTCTATTAGTTAAGGGTATAGTGAAAAATAACAATTATCAAAAGGTTATTAATAAAAAGTAAAATTTCTACCGCAAAAGCATTTTCCTACCGTAACCCTCTTTCTGTTTATGGATTTCTGTAGTGGCACAACAGTTTTTTCCAACCTCCGATTGTTCATTACGTATCTAAATATATGATTGCATTTAAAAACTGTTGTAGATAAAACTTATCTCCACCACGCCGAATATCCGAACGTAGTCTCACATACACTTTAAAATTTACAGAGACATTGCACGACCATTGTTATCTTAAAAAGCCAGTAGATAAACTTGGAAGTTTAATTCAAGCAACTCAGAGATCAACGACCTGACACCTGCCTTATAGAAGCCTTAGCGTTGGAGGAGGAAGATGCAGTAGACGCGGACTTGTCTCCATGGATCCTTACTTCTGTTTCGAGAAACGTAGGCCTGGTTGGTTCTCTGTGGTTTACTGAACCTTTAGTTTTGAGCAGAACAATCACCTCCGACATTGTTGACCGTAAAGTCGGTGACGATTAAGTGCACATTAAAGCAATATCTATAATTTTTGTCACTTCTTCTGCTTCATATTCAATCGGGTCTAAGCTTTTGTCCACCAATTCAATCTGATTCCCACGCTCATGCAGTTTCCAGGCCTGCAGGTATACATGTAGTCTAAATGCTGAATTCACACCAACTAAATTTTTCTTCAAAAAATAAGAGAAAGAAAACTTGCCCGTTTAAGGAGGTATTCAGAGCCGGGATCATTTATCATCTCACTACTCTTTGTTCCAATAATGATTTCGAGGAAAACAATGCCATAGCTGTAGGTGTCAACCTTCTCTGACAATTGTCCATGAATTGCATACTCCGGAGCTGTGTATCCCCTGATTCATTCATATATAAAACATATATGTAAGAAAAACCAACAGACTTTGGCATAAAAAGTAGTAGTAGTAGTAGTTTGTTAGGAATGTGATTCAAATCACTAACGACTAGTAGGAAGTGATCTTGATGAGTTTATTAATAAATCCCATGATTGTAGGAACTGTCATTAGTAATCCTCATTTTGTGGGAACATTATCAAGTGTTGTTCTGTTTTCCAGGAGTTCAGTTATTTGAATGTGGCTATTTATTAGTTGTTTTTGTTATGTCAGTGTATGCATGTTTTTTGAATTATGGAATAAAAAAATCAGATCACTTTGTTCTTACATTGTGTCATTCTTTTTTGTACCTTTCAGCTTCTTTAAAGCTCTTTTACTCTAACATTTTGGTATCAAAGACAGGTTATTCTATCTGACTTGAACAGCAATGGCCTCATTAGGATCTAACTCAATGCAGTCAATGATTCCAGTCTTCAAGGGTGAGAATTTCGATTTCTGGAGGATCAAGATGAGGACACTTTTCAAGTCCCAGGAGCTTTGGGAGGTGGTTGAAAATGGGTACAGTGAGGCTGATGATGAAGCAAAGTTGAGGGAGAATAGAAAGAAAGATGCAAAAGCACTTTTTTTCATTCAGCAAGGACTTCATGAAAGTATTTTCTCAAGAATTTCAGCAGCAGAAAGTTCAACGGAGGTGTGGAAGATTCTGGAAACTGAATTCCAAGGTTCATCCAAAGTTATTACGGTCAAACTCCAATCATTGAGAAGGGAGTTTGAGATACTATCAATGCAATTCAATAAATCAATTCAGGATTTTTTATCAAGAACAAGAGCAGTTGTTAATCACATGAAGTCGTATGGAGAGGAGATCACGGATGGGACTGTCGTTGCAAAGATCTTGAGAAGTCTCACTCCAAGGTTTGATCATGTGGTTGCAGCAATTGAGGAGTCAAAGGATCTATCAGTCTATACTGTGGATGAACTCATGGGGTCATTGTAGGCACATGAGGATCGATTGAACAGATCACAAGAGAAGAGTGAAGAAAAATCCTTTGCCGTGAGAAATTCTACTCAAGATGAAGGGAAAAACAGCAGTAGCAGTAGAGGAAGAGGACGTGGTGGTTTAAGAGGCATAGGTAGAGGTTGGGTGGAGCAAAGGAAATGTTACACGTGCGGCAAACAAGGTCATCTTGCAAGAGACTGCAGAAGCAGTCAAGCTGAGTTTGTTGTTGAAGAAACGGAAGCAACAAAAGAAGACTTTCTATTCATGGCGTTAATGGAGCATGAAAAGAAAGAAAAAGTTGTATGGTTCATAGATAGTGGCTGCTCTAACCACATGACTGGGATGAAAGAGATGTTTAGAGAGCTTGATGAAACTCAAAGAAGGGTAATTCATTTGGGGAACGACAAGCAAGTCCAAGTAGAGGGAAAGCGTACAGTTGAGGTAAAATCTATATCTGGGAAAAGTAAACTCATTTCTAATGTTCTATATGCTCCAGAGTTGGCCAACAATCTCTTGAGTGTGGGACAGCTTTTACTTAGTGGTTTTACTATTTTCTTTGATGAAACATGTTGCACTATTATTGAGAAAGCAACAGGTTATGTTTTGGCCAAAGTAAATATGGCTGAAAACCGCATGTTCCCCTTAGTTTTTAGCGAATTGGGAAGTCATGCAATGGTTACTATGTCTAAGAATGCCTCTCAACTTTGGCATCTCCGATATGGTCACCTAAACACAGCTGGATTGAGGTTGCTGACTCAAAAGGAGATGGTAAGTGGTCTTCCATGAATTGAACTAACTGAGGCAGTGTGTGAGGGATGCATGTATAGGAAGCAAAGCAAGAGGTCGTTCCCTGTTGGTCAATCCTGGAGAGCAACTAAGCCATTGGAGCTTGTACATGTTGATTTGTGTGGTCCCATGAGGACTGAGTCATTAGGTGGCAGTAAATTTTTTCTACTGTTTGTTGATGATTATAGTAGGATGAGCTGGTTGTATTTTCTCAAATTTAAATCAGAAGCTTTTGAGCAATTCGTTAAGTTCAAGGCTCTTGTAGAAAAGCAGAAGGGGAGCAGCTTGAAGACAATGCACACTGACAGAGGAGGAGAGTTCACTTCTGGAGAATTCAATCAATACTGTGAGAAGCTTGGAATATGCAAAGAGCTGACTGCACCCTACAATCCAGAGCAAAACAGAGTAGCGGAGAGGAAGAACAGAACAATTTTTGAAATGGCACAAAGTATGCTAAAGAGTAAGGGGTTACCTAATAGATTTTAGGCGGAGGCAGTGACTACTGCCATCTATTTGATCAATATCTCACCAACAAAAGTTGTTCTTAACAAAACTCCCTATGAGGCCTGGTCAGGTAAAAGGCCTTCAGTTGAGCATCTTAAATTTTTTGGGTATATTGTGTATGTAATGATTAATGCACTTGAAAGACATAAGCTAGAAGAAAAATCAATTAAGTGCATTTTTATTGGTTATTGCTCACAAACTAAGACTTATAGGGTCTATAATCCAGCAACTGGTAAAGTGATTATAAGAAGGAACATAGTGTTCAATGAAGAAGATTGTTGGCAATGGGAAAACAAAGAAAAAGCTCCTGTATTTCATATCAAAGATGTTGAAGAAGTACACAGCAGGGAAACTAGAAGCATGATCACTTCAGATTCAAATTCAGCTGCAAGTCCAGATGGCTCGAACTCAGTGAGTAGATCAATTCGCATGACCTCAACTCACCAAGGCAGCAGCTCAAATTCGTTTAAGAATGGTGTAGGTTCCACGAATGGAGAAACATACAATGATGATGATGATAGTGAGACACCACCTCTGAAGTCCAGGTCACTTAGAGAGATCTATAAGTCATGCACATTTGCTCTCTATGTAGCCGAACCCTCCTCATATAAAGAAGCAGCAGAAAAGTCAGAGTGGAGACTAGCAATGGAGGAGGAATTGTCAGCGATTGAGAAAAACTAAACCTGGAGTTTGGTTGATCTACCAAAGAATAAGAAAGCCATAGGTCTGAAATGGGTATTCGAAATGAAATATAATCCAGATGGAACTATACTAAAGCATAAGGCAAGGCTAGTGGTGAATGGCTACTCACAAAGGAAAGGGATAGATTTTGAAGAAACCTTCTCTCCTGTGGCAAGGTTTGAAACAATTCGAGTAATATTATCAATAGCGGCACATCTCAAGCTTTGTGTTTATCAATTTGATGTCAAGTCTGCCTTTCTTAATGGAGAACTAAGTGAGGAAGTTTATGTAGCTCAGCCTGATGGGTTTGTTAATCAAAAGAGTCCAGATAAGGTCTTTAAACTTAAGAAAGCCTTATATGGACTTAAGCAAGCTCTTAGGGCATGGTATATGAAAATAGATACATACTTTCTACAATGTAGTTTTAAAAGAAGTGAAAATGAGCCAACAATGTATATTAAGAGCTGTGGGGAGTATGATTTTTTATTAGTATATTTGTATGTTGATGATATGACATATGTGGGGTCTAACAGCTCTTTAATTATAAAATTTAAAAGTCAAATTATGCAGAAGTTTGACATGACAGATCTGGGCAAGCTTCACTACTTATTGGGAATGGAAGTAAGGCAATGTAAGGAGGGGATCTTCATAGCTCAAAAAAAAAATATGCAATGGATTTTTTGAAGAAATTCAACCTGAATGGATGCAAAGCAGTAGAGACACCCATGAATGTGAATGAGAAACTTCAGGAGAATGATGGGTCTGGAGTTGCTGATGCGCAGAAATTTAGAAGTTTAGTTGGTGGTTTGATTTATCTCACACATACAAGGCCAGATATCATGTTTGCAGTGAGCTTGGTATCAAGGTTTATGCACAAACCAACAAAACACCATTATGGAATCGCTAAGAGAGTGTTAAAGTATGTTGCAGGAACTCTAGAATTGGGGATTTGGTATTGTCAAACTAAATCTCTGAAACTGGAGGGTTATTGTGACAGTGATTGGGCGGGTTCATCAGTTGATAGAAAGAGTACAACAGGGTTTTGCTTTACACTTGGATCAGGAGTAGTCACATGGAGGTCAAAGAAACAATCTACTGTTGCCTTATCATCGTGCGAGGCAGAATATGTAGCTAGAGGAGCAGCAGCATGCGAAGCTGTGTGGATGAGAAAACTCTTGCTTGACCTGGGTATGAAGCAAAAGGGGGCAACTGAGATTTACAGTGACAGTAGTTCAGCTATAGCTATGACCAAAAATCCCGTCTTTCATGGTCGAGCTAAGCATATAGAAATAAAGCATCATTTTATAAGGGAGCTAGTAGCTAAGGAGGAAATCAGCTTGAAATTCTGCAATTCAGATGATCAGGTTGCTAACATCTTCACAAAGGCACTGCCATATTCCAAGTTTAGTTACTTAAGAAGCAAGCTTGGGATGGGGGAGTTTGAATCAAGAGGGGGTGTTAGGAATGTGATTCAAATCACTAACGGCTAGTAGGAAGTGATCTTGATGAGTTTATTAATAAATCGCATGATTGTAGGAATTATCATTAGTAATCCTCATTTTGTGGGAACGTTATCAAGTATTGTTCTGTTTTTCAGAAGTTCAGTTATTTGAATGTGGCTATTTATTAGCAGTTTTTGTTATGTCAGTGTATGCATGTTTTTTGAATTATGGAATAAAAAAATCAGAACACTTTGTTCTTAAGTTGTGTCATTCTTTTTCGTACCTTTCAGCTTCTTTAAAGCTCTTTTACTCTTAACATAGTTGATAAGCAACTTACAATGTCCCAGCAAATCTGGTGCTAACATGACTCTGATCCTCCGGTAAGAGCCTTGCCAATCCAAAATCTGCAATCTTTGGATGGAAATCGTCGTCTAAAAGAATATTACTGGATTTGATGTCTCGGTGGATTATGCATACATGGAATTGCTCATGGAGATAAGCTAGACCCTGTGCTGTTCCCAGAATTACATCAACTCGTTGTTTCCAGTTGAGCTGTCCTCGTCTATTTCCTGCTTTCCAAATTTAATATAATATAAATTGCTTGTCAGGTGTATATTGTTTGCAGAGGAGAAACTGAAGTTGCTAGTTACCAAATAAGAAGCGATCAAGGCTGCTGTTTGCCATGTACTCGTAGACAAGAAGTAACTCTGGTCCTTCGTTGCAACAGCCAAGCAAACGAATGAGGTTCCGGTGATGAACGTTACTGATAAGTGTGACTTCGCTTTTGAACTCTGCCTCAGCCTTACGGGGTCGCACAAGGGCTAGTTTCTTCACTGCAACTAATTTCCCATTCTTCAAAGTACCCTTTTAAATGCACAGCAACCACTGTTCATTAGTTATCCAGAAGCAAGAGAGTACAAACGCCATTTTTACCTTGTAAACATCACCGAACCCCCCTTCTCCAAGTTTATTCTCTTCGTTGAAGTTTTTTGTGGCAGATTTCAGGTCTTTGTAGCTGTAATTCACAGGACCACGCAGCTCAGTTGCACCTAATATGTCAGCTGTTACAGAAATATGTTAACAACAATCATTATAATGGACTAGAACTATGGAAAGAACTAGATTTAAGAAGTACCTCTCGGAGCTCTCTTCCGCTTTCTAGAAAGTTTGAACCAGACAAGCAACGCAAGAAGCAGCAAAGCAAGACTAGCACCACCAGCTATCCCACCGATTAAGGCCTTGTTTGTGCTTGAACCTACGCAACACGAACGAATGATCATCACTGTAAAAAAAAATTATGTAGACAGAAATAGTCCACAAAAAAGAAAATGTTTATAGATGTACTTGTCTTCAAGAAGGGACGAAGATCAATAGTCTGGTTGTCAGCAAAGAAGGCCTTGTCTGCATATCTCATGAAACAGCCGGAATCAACTGCCCTGCCATCTGAATTGGGAGGACATCTTTCAATATTCCTATAAGCAACTTGCAAACAAGCTTGGCAACCAAGTGTGTCGATGGTTTCAACACATTGGGCAATCCCATGAACGGAAGCATTGTTAGAACCAACTACTTGTCTTTTACTTGCACCAAAGAAACCTTTTATTCTTGGAGTTGCTATTTCAAGTTCCCGTAAAAGCTCCGCCACTGTTACTTGGAATGCAGTTGTCGGTGTTATGGATGTGGTTTGATTCCCACAGTAATCTTTATTAGCATCCCTTGTGGTCTCTCCGTAAAAATCAGTACTCCTCTCATACCTTTTATAACACACGACAAAGATAAATAGCTATCATCAATTTCATGCATCTTCTCATATTTGATGCTATCAATCGGATACATGTATTACTTTTAAGATAGACCATTAAGCGAGCACATAACTCCCGGCGAATAGAAATTTCATATACATAATATAGATATCTTTAATTAATTAAGTCTTATATCAGCAAACAAATATTCAGATTCACTGAGATTTCAACTACGTGTTGACGATGATGAGCAAACAAGCAAACAAAGAGTTTGTTTAGCAATTTCCAAAATGAATAAAGAGACCGGTAGCACCTGAGGAAGCAGCCATCATAGACAACGCGACCACCGTTGGCGGAGGAGCAGTTGCGGATGCGGACAGAAGCGGCGGAGAAACAAGCAACACAGTCAGCAGTGGACATGTAATCTCTGCATTGAACCATGCCGTACACAGGATCAGAACCAATGATCTGCTGATGGGTGGCAAAGTGTGAATTGTTGAGCAACTGACTTCTCAGCTGGCCAAAGGTAGCATTAAGATTGTTGGCGAAGGTTGACAGGCTTGTGACGTTGTAGTCGCTGCAACCCATATCTAGCATATAGATTCCTGGGTCAGAAGCTGCCATGTAACTACACCACGTGACTGTGAGTGCGGTGTAGAGCAGCCGCCACAACTTGGACTCCATTACTATCATCAAGAACTCTGCAACCAGAACTCTTTATCTTCTTGCGCTGGTTTCTTGCTTTCTCTTGTTCACCTTATCATAATCAATTGCACACTTGGCTTGACTTTTCTCAACTGTCCATTTCTTTTCTGTTTTCCTAACATCATATGACTCGAGTCTTTAAATGCAACGCACTTATTCATAATCTTTTTCTTTCATATTGAAACGAATAAGGTTTTTCAGAGTGATTACTCAAAGATTCAATCATCCCTTCCTGAATGTAATATTTTATGTATTTAAGTTAAGTTTCATTCCATTATAAATCATTCCTTTTCATTTCATTCTATTCCCTTCTTTTACATTCCTTAAATAAACACCCAATCAAACAAGCCCTCATTTGTCCGTCCAGAAAGGTTGAGTTTGGCACGGTCTATTTGGAGGATGCAGAAAATGAATCCGAACGTGCTGACTCCGTCACACTTAAAAAAGGACATGACCTGCTGTAGGATTCAAAAAGAAAAGTATGCGGAGTTGGCAAAGTGAACGATGCCCCTTAGACCCGTTAATTCGAGCATACTGAATGAGAAGTAATTTATAAAAGTAGTTGGAGTTGGAGTTGGATTTTATTATTGGAAGCTTCGGTTCACTCCTTTTCTACGCAACTGTCCAATTTTTCTACGTTCGTAATAATTATTATTATGAAAATTTGGTCAAATTAAGGATGGCCAATACAAGTATTTTGTTAAGAAGCTTACTTAATCACATGTCAATTGTTGAAGTCAATCTAATTTAAGAACACATCATTATGTTTTTATCATTTCTTACTCGGCATGGAAATTATTTAAGAATGGCAGATTGGTTTGAAGCGTAGGTCCAAATGAATATGAAAGAAAGGACATGGAGAGAACAATACAATTTGCTTTGATGTCCTGCAGTCAAAAGCCTATTTCTATGGCCCACAATGCCAGAAGTACTCGTCTTGCTCAATGGTTAGCGTCCCCTGAAGCACAATCCACCAAGTGTACTTCCCTACATTGGTTTCAGGAATCATGTGCAGAGAGATATTTCCATATCTACTGTATCCGACCCATCCATCAGTAATTCCATTTCAGATATATCATGTTGCTGACCTGCAGATTCTGAAAATGTAAAGCTGGGATCAAATTACATACAAAATAAGAAATATGTAACAGAATTGAGAAGAGATAAAACTCAACTCTTCAAGAATTTGTCCAAGATAATGAAGCTTGAAAAGTACATTGTAGGAGAGACCTTCTTGGGGTTCAGTGTTGCCTACCAACTGAAATAACTCAATCAGCCATCCTCTGAATGTTTTAATAGATATCATCATCCCCAGTACACTTTCTGAATCTTAAACAGATGGTTCAACCATGTCACCGCATATGGTTTGTAGGAATCTTTTTCCTATAAACAACAATATCAGCGGTTTCCCTTAAAAGTGAAAAACAGCCAAATCAAATGCAACAAATGGCAGCACTGCAAATATAAATCTCGGACAATATTAGAAACATATGCAGAAACAAACCAAAGGAATTGAAGACATAAAAAAATATTATTCTAGCAAGAAGCGCAAGTAAATTATGACCTACAACCAAGTAACTCACTTAAAACAACTTTCAACCAAGTTCACATCAAAACTACAAGTGATTCACAAAGTAAATACATATGACTGCAAAAAGCCACTGTGTTCTATATTGCTAAGAGCGAACATCCACTTTTATCTGTAAATTCTGCATAAAGAAATCATCCTAAAGCTATGAAAACCAGATGCCATTTCTTTTAGTACTCCGCAACTGTTTCATTGATATTTTAGCCTAACTATACTAGTAAATGACCCAGTATGCTGAACTGTTAGGCAGATCACTCATCCTCCCAAAATTAAAATTTCCATACAAAATAAAAAAAGAATAAAATAGCAGCTCTAAAATATGAGCTCATTTTGATCATTCACATAAATATAATCATTACACTGCAAATCTAACCTTCCCATTGTCTGAAGCAAATTGTAGATCTTCTACAAAAAACAAGTAGACAAGCTTTGATCCTAAAATGCCCCAAGTTTTAAGTATATCAATCCAGGCTAATGCTTTACCATGATGAAGCGGTCAAATACTTTACCCGAGGAATTCAGAGTGCAATTAGGCATCTTCCTGTTGGCTAAGAGAATATTTGTCCCGTGGTCATATCATCATCGTTCTCATAAAAGCAAAGAGCATACAATTGTTTGTCCATACCCAATGACAGCATGATTTCCTCTGTAAACACATGAGACCTATCTCCAGCAACAAATTCATGGACAATACCATCCACTTCAATCAAGCTACATCCTGGCACCTTTTTTAAATTTTTATCCTCCATTCCCTGTCTTACCTTTGTCACATCATCCCATTTGTGTGCCGAAGCATACATGTTTGAAACAAGAACATGCACTCCATCATGGTCAAAGTTCCTTGTAACTATACTGTCAACCATTTCTTTTCCCAAATCAACATGGCCGTGAACTCGGCATGCATTGAGCAAAGCACCTAACACGTAACCATCAGGCTGCATTGGCATCTCTCTAACGACCTTCTTCGCATCTTCAAGTTTTCCAGCTCTTCCCAAGAGATCCACAAGACAACCATAATGCTGGACTTGAGGCTCAATATTGTGAAGCTTACTCATGCTTTCAAATATTCTCAGGCCTTCATCCACCAACCCCATTCGGCTACAAGCATTTAGGACACATATAAATGTAACCTCATTCGCTGTAACTCCTTCATTTCGCATCCTATAAAACAAGTCCAAAGCCATAGAACTCTTACCATGATTTGCCATTCCCGAAATCAAACAAGTAAAAGCATATACATCTTTGTCTGGCATCTCCTCAAATACACAAGAAGCCGTCTCAATACATCCACACTTGGCATACATGTCAACAAGCGAAGCACCCAATGTTTGATCTATTTCCATCTTAGATTTCTTGACGTATGCATGTATCCACCTTCCTGGATCAAGGGCACCGAGAGAAGCACACGCATTGAGCACGCCAACAATGCTGGCATGATTCGGCGTAAATCCTGAAATCTGCATCTTGTAAAAAAGTTCCAGAGCCTCGCTAAATAACCCAATTTGCACATACGCCGTAATCATTGCGCTCCACGAAACCACGTTCCTCTCAGGCATTTGATCAAACAAGTCACGGGCAATCAGGACATTCCCAGCCTTGACGTACCCGGTGATCAAAGCCGTCCAAGTAACCACATCTTGTGTATAACTAGCATCAAACAATTGGCGAGCAAGGTGCAGGGAGCCACAATTAGCATAAAGATGAACCAATCCATTAAGAACAAAATCATAGTACTCCCAACCCAGCTTAACGACTTGAGCGTGGAAACTTGAACCCAACTTGGAATCGGAAAGAGAAGTGCAAGAACTGAGGAGAAAAGAGAAAGTGTAGTTGTTAGGAGAGAAGTTGGAATGAAGCATAAACTTGTAAAGAAGAATAGCTCTAACAGGTAGATTTCGATAAGAGAAAGCACTAATCATGGTGTTCCAGATGAAGGTGGAACGAAAGTGAAGACGAAGGAAGAGGTTGTAAGCGTGAAGGAGATCGCCGGAATGGGAGAGAGCACAGAAAGAAAGGAGTTTGGAGGCAGCAAAAGGGTCTCTGAGAGTGGCAGAGACAGTGAGATGGGACTGAATTTGCTTAACATGTGACATGTTTTTGCACTGTTTCAACAGCGATATACTTTTCTGAGTTGCTTTCACATACATGAGATGAAATTCACAGATTATTCGCTCGATCCCATTCGATATACTATTCTGAGTTGCTGCTGCTGCTGCTACTAGCACTGATTATCAATCATAGCAAGCGACTTGTTGATGAATGCTGAGTTGCTGCTCAACTCCACCATTGTTCTGTCTGCAAATGATTTTATTCATGTCATCAAGTTAGGAGGAGAACATTAGACGTGACGTGAGCATCTTAAGATTGGGCCGGGCTTCACAACATCTCGCCTTAAGTCTACATATAAAGGAAAGTTATTCTCTAGAATGACACTAAGCTCTTTCAACTATTTCATTCCATTGGTTAGCACCGTATTGCAGGTTGCATAGAGAATCTTTAACAAAGCAGAGAGGAATGATTGTAGCTTAAGAAAATATAGTCTAATAATTCATTTCCATGTTGACAGAATAAGCATAAAGGGTTGTTGTTTGTTTGGTGCTTAGTCGAGCGTATCCTTATTGTATAGCCTTTGCCTTATTGCCATCCAAAGAATGTATAAGGCTTTGGAATAGTTGTTTATTTGCCACACATATTTTTCCCCAAGAGCTATCAAGTGAGGTTTTTGTGAACATCTCTAAGCAAGTTTGGTTGGTGCAAATTTTCAAGCTGTGGTTAATCAAATAAAGTGAGTACTGAGTTCCTAATTTTGGACTATAATTAAAAAAATTCATCTCGGAGTTCTCCTTCTGAAACTTGAATAGAGCCCTCCCAATAATTCCATAATAGCCCTTCAATCGATATCTAATCAACTGAAGGATTCCTGTAAAACTAAGTCCTTCTACTGTTAAAAACTTTTTATATTTTAAAAGTTAAAAAGTGTGAAAAATAGTGGAAATTTTTTTTAAATCATTTTATTAAAAATTTCGGCAAGACAATAATTACATTTTGACATTCTCAAAATTTTCAAAAGATTTGTAAAATTTCAAAGCACTTCTATGTTTACACAGTTGTGATGTTCAGGAGATGGAACCTATTTCACTAACGATAGGTGAGGGACTACAGTTAGAGCAAGAATTCAGTTCACTTGAATGATGTTTTGTGTAACTTTAAAGAAAGAACTATGGCATTTAATTGGGACAGTCGTTTGATGACATTGATTGGAAATGATGGAGGAAGGTCCCGAATGGTTTACTGAAAAATTTTCATAGGGCTCTATAATGTTCGCAGAGGGGACAATTACTGATGATGCAACTAATATCCCCACTGAATATCAACTACAATATGGGTAAGTGGGGAGCAGTGGAGTGTGTTTGATAATATTACTATAGTTTTGTCTAAATATGTAGTAATATTTCAAGAGTCGAACTATCTTCCACTTGATATAAATACAACCAACAATTAAGCTTTTACTAATAGACCATATCAGCATAAACGGACGTAATTGAGCAATCAGTCAAGGATCTTATGAAACAGGGCTTTATAAGGCATAACTACGGTCCCTTTGCAGCACCGGTTATTCTCGTTAAGAAGAAGAACAATTCTTAACATGTGTGAATTACAGGAAATTAAATAAACACATAGTTAAGGATAAATCACCGTTTTTGGCTCTGATATTATTTATTATAGATCTTATAAGTAAGCCCAACCTCGCAAACTAGCTCAAAGAGTAGGAAAATTCGTAATCCTATGAACTTCACATTAACACCTTATTTAATCGATGTGGGACAATTAGACTATAACACAGTTACGGTTGAGACAATTAGATCACCACATTACCCAAACGAACACTGCAATATTGGCATCACCGCTCTCGGCACGAAGACTTAGAAGACTAGTGTTGGCTCTGATATTATTTGTTACAGGTCTTATGGGTGAGCCTTACATCGAAAACTAACTCAAATGGATGGAAGAACCCATAATCTTATAAACCCCACATCGACACCTTATTTAACCGACGTGGGACAACTAGACCGTAACACAGTTACTGTTGGTAGCCACCTCTCTCATGTCATTATCATAGAAACACAAACTAAGTAAAGAGTTACTTGAACACATGGCTTTCCCAATCCAAATGGGGATTTAGATGAGGATTAGGGTAAAGAAATGAAAGCAACGAGAGTACGGTTCAATTGAAATGCATTCATTAAATGAGGACTTACATACCTCAAACTTCAACTTTTTTTAACTTGAAGGGCATGCATAAATTTCATCATCCAATAATAACAATTGTTTCATATTCTTGAGATTTGGACAGGAAAAGAAGATTCATCAACTTTGGTGGCGAAAGGTTCCAGCCGGAGCTTCTCCAATTTGACAAGCCTCTCGGATAAATAACTCGTACAATTGTGTGCGGCTATAAGTCCTGCTAAATAAGCTCCATGAACGGTTCCTGGGTACTCCACGTTCACGGCTTCCCCTCCAAAGAAAAGATTGCCCAATGGTGCACGAAGTTTCTTGTATACATCCACAGGTTTCCCAATCACATCATATGAATAACAACCAAGAGAATTTGGGTCTGTTCCCCAATGCGATACAATATATTTCACCTTATCCATCATTGGAAACAAGAAATAGAGCTTTCACATCAGTCACAAGTATTGGTTAAGTATATCACAAATTTTAGCACCGTACTTAAATGTAATAACTGAAAACAGGAGAGAAGAAAACAGCATACATTGAAGGAAAAAAAATTAGTTCCAACAAACAAGACAGGAAGGGGGCTACTGGAGGATGAATTTGGTCAAAAACTTATATGCAAGTTAATTCACAGTCCAACACAAAATCCTCCAAATATTATCACCAGTTTATTCAGGAATGTCTTTTTGGACAAGATTTTCCAAGCCTGGAACTAAGACTTGCATTTTGAAAGAGTATAAAGTCTTTAATCTAATAGGTTTTGGAAGCCATGGGATTTTTAAGAGGTAGGTTTTAAGATACAGATGCAACCTAAAACACTAAAAATTACCAATAATTCAGTTGAACCCATCACTAGATTACGGTGTATGTGCTTGTCATAGATAGCTTAATTATATAAATTTAATCTATGCAAGCAAAAAGAAACTATTACCGGCTCTGTTGCATTGGGAAACATTTTTCTCAGTTGCAGCATTATCATATTTACTGCAGATTCATCAGGTAGCATTTCAAGATCATAAGCACACCTTCCAGCTGCCATATATACCAGCACAGGATGCCCAGTTGCCTTGTGCAGATTGAGAAAGTAACCACAAGCAAAAGATGTGGGTGCAACAATGCCTAAGAACTCCACATTTGGCCAAAATACGCTATCAAATTGCAATGCAATCTTATTTTCATTGCCTACACCAAGATCTGAAATTGCAGCAGTCTTCCATTCAGGCAATTTTGGTTCGAACTGAATGAGATTGGCTTTAAGAACACCAAGGGGCACTGTAAGAATAACAGCATCGGCAGTAAAGCTCCTCCCATCTTCAACCCAAACCCTAACCTCACTAGACCCATTGCATAGTTTTGTTACCCTGCACAGAAATAATCCCAAAAGTATTAAAACTGATCCTAAAAGAATCACATTTTGTATGTAATCCTGTAGCACAAACAGTTCATTCGCAATCAATATGACATGTTTCAACTGAGTCAAGTTACTATGGTAAAGAAAATGGAAATAATATGAGATTTAGCCCAGACATGCTATGCTAACAGCTTGCTTTCTCTACTTTATTTTCACATGAAATAAACCAAATATCAGCAAAAGGTATAAAAGAAAACCAAACCCAAGATACTTTCCTTTATCATATAAATGATGATGTGTATATGAATTTGTATCCCATGTCCTTTTAAGTTAGTAGACTGCTGTTGGACTTTTTACGTTGCCAGAATAAAGATAGTTTTCTGATCATATTTAAAAAAAACCTAGGATGAAACAAGGGGCGAAAGGAAAAAAAAAAGCATAAAATGATAGGGCTTAATGAAGGGATACTGCCACGGTTTTGGATTGTGCTTTGCACAATCTCCATATACTGACTTCAAGTAAAATACAAAGGCAGTTAAAATTTCTGAAGGGAGGAAGAAGTTTGCTCTGCATGTTATTTGGCTGTTATAGTGCTTGTTTATGCAACTTATGAAGTTCAGAAAGTGGACAAGTCATAGGAAAATAAGTGTTGAGGAAGGAGAAGAGAAAGAAATAGATGTAGGCCATACGAGACTTTAAGAATGTTACTAAGAGAACAAGATCACCTTTTGCTTTTATGCGACCTTTTGAATTACATGTACTAGCTTATAATGAATGCAGCTCTGTAACAGATATTGTACCTATCAACCAGTAAAAATGCTCTTAACAAAATAAGAGGCAAATGTTGCACCAAGTGATAATCTACTTCTCTGTTCAGTCAACACGAACATATTTTATAAATAACCACCAGTTAACTTCTATGTATGATATCATACTCATATTCTCTCCTAGTTTTCTCTGTTTCTTCTCCACGTATTGTATGTTTTGATCAATTATATATAGTTCAATAATAGAAATCATTAGGAGAAGATCATACCTGTGGTTCAAGCGTATATCTATGTCTTTTGCAAGAGCCTTTATTATGGGGTCATATCCTTCTACCATAAGTCCATGACCACCTGAAAGGATGTCCTCCTGCCTCAAGGAATTCCGTCAACAATGTAAGCAGTTTTCTAGTGATTGAAGGAAAATGATTTTTGTTTTCTTTTTAATTTATTAAGAACTCTTCAACTATAAAATAATTAATACATTGACTTGTACTAAAACTCAAAAGGGACTAAAGTCCAAGATTCTTATTTAGTTTATTCCCAAAAAGGCGACTAGAAACCTCAAAGATTCCAATAGATACAATGAATTAAAAGGTTCAAGTAAGTCCTATATCAGAAATGGACAATTGATAAGAGTGATTCGTCCACAAGAAAAAGGCTCATCACTCACTGCTCAGCTCCTGCATTAGACATAATATTAATGTTTCAAACATGTATCCATTTGATGGGTGCAATGGTCCATCTACCATTGACACTCAAGTCCAGCAACTTCTTATAGCTAAAACTGATGTTTTTCAAGATGTTTTAGATGTTAAAAAGGATCATTTAGGACATCTTAATTTGTAATATCAAACTTTTGATGAAATGGCTGTAAACCAGCAAAACACTTGGATTGGAGAAAAAACAAAACAAATTGATCCTGACAATTTTGAATAGCATGTCAAGCTCTACAAGTTGGAGCTAAGTTCATTATGTTATCGTCTTGTTTAATTGAAAGTTCATTACATTTTTTCATTCATATTTTTCCTACAGATCCAATTGTAGCTGATGGTTAGGGTTTGTCTTTAGATGTCTAGGTTTTGCCTTTCCAATTATTGATGGGATTTCTGATAAGCTTACTATAAATACTACAAACCCTAATTATTCCAACTACTCGTCTTTCCTATAATGATAGGACTTTTAATAAGATTACTATAAAATGGGGTTGCTGGAGAAATACAGCAGTCCTAATATTTTGCATTATTTTACTGAAGGAGGTCTTGTTCCTAATTATTCCAACTACAATCAACCATATTCCACCCCTAATTTGTTAAATTTTGATGTTCCAAACCACCCCCTAGATCCTCCTTGATGATAACTACACAAAACGCCATGGAAACAAAGAAAATCTGCTTATGACTTCCTTAAAATACGGTTCTTAAAAAATTTCTTCCTAGTGAATACAGAATCACAATATTAGTAAGGAGTGTCTAATAAATGTGACGGAGCTTGTGCCCGAAAGTGGATGTATATGATCAAATAGTAACTTGCCTGGTCCCAGGTTTTTAGAGATATCATGTCTGCATCAACTGCAAACCAAGCTTCCATTCTACCCATGTACCATTGCAACACTTCATAAGCAAGTCCTTCTTGTCTGCAGAAAACTGAAGTTACATAAGGAACAGGAAGTGATATCAAAATAAAATAACATTTTCAGTCATTTAAGAATGCATGTAGAGAATAGCCTTTTCCTTTACCTTAATTCCGGATGCCTATCTAACACAATCCAAATTGCTTGAAGAATGGACATGTCATCAATGTGGTCATCCCTCACTTTCTCTGTCTGAAGGTGTCAAAAAGAATTTCATATGTTGATTGTAAGAGAGGAAAATTTGTAAATATATTTCACCCCATAAATTTAATATGAAGAACTTGCCTCTTTTAGAATCCTCTTGAATGTATTTCCAACTTCGATGACCAACTGTTGGCAGATTTGGTTTCCATCCATATCGAAAAGCATATAGCTGAGAGTTACCAAAAACAAATCCGTAAGTAAAGGGAAATAAAGCCCTTGTTTTTTAAATCAGAAGGAAAAAGCTACCACCATAACATACTCAGGTTACTCTGTCATTATGTTCATGGGATGATTGAAAAGTTTCATGATATTTAGTCAAAAATATCACTGTCATTATTTTCTACCACTGGAGAAGTGATACAGAGAGTTGTTTGATATGTTTTGATGTGGAGCAAAAATAAAAGAAGATATAGCAATATTATAGTCATTAAGATTGGCAATACAACATATGCAAACTCTAATTGAATATTGCACAATTATGATTCGGCAAGATTGTAGGTGTGCGCTATCATTTTTTTTTTTTTTGGAGTAAGAAGTTGGACTATTTTGCTAGTAAGGTAAATTCACCATTCAGTGTCAACACCTGGGATGTCTCACCTAATTCTCCAGGTAGTTTCTAATGTTCCAACTTGACTTGGTTCTCATTTGGTTAGGAACTTTGTCTTTAGTCAATGGGGAAAAACAATTCCAATATACAATAGATCTATTTTAAGCCCTTCTCACTAATAGCTAAACCAGGTTCCTTTATCCCATCATCTTTGTCATCTCATCAAAATTACGACCTCAGGCACTATGAAAATTTGGCCTGAATCACAGAAATCTTTTTGTTCCATAGCTGATTTTCAAATTTCAATAACATAGTTGCAGCATTATCTAGAAAACAGTAAAGATGTTTTCTAGTGGTCAGAATCTACAGGAACAAAATTATTGGTTGTGAAGTCTAAGACATCATCTGACATTTTTATGATCCGTGCAACCTGATTGAGTATTTTGTAATAATTCAAGTAACAAAAAGAATGATTCAGGTGCAACTAATCTGCCAAAAGGGCAACGCTACGAGTATCTACAATACTTCACTATCCCTGATATAAGCATCTAAATCTTAGTAGCCAACATTATGAGCGCTCCATATGCTTTGTGAGATATAGAACATTGAACACACTCATGGCTATACTTATGGTTAGTTCCAAATAGTTTTACACCCTATTCCTAGTTCTGAATAGTGTATATGGCTCTAGCTATCCTACATAAATTACCTTAATGTTTTCAGGACAGATAACTCACCATAACTTTAATGCAGTGAAATGACATTCTAGAGGTCTTTACAGTAGGAAAGTATTCATGCTAAACAATTGTAGTATTTTATCCACTGCAGCAATGTTCTGTATAATTCAAGCCCTAGAGCAATGTAGATTTACAGAAAACGCAAAATAATTTGTATTTACTAATACCCTAAACCATTAAATGTCTTTCCATTATTTAAAAGAAGAAACCAAGAGTTTTCTTCATCCTCAAAATTCAGAAGATTCCTTCATTTCCCAATCATTCACCATACGACTAAAGGAATACCATCACAAGTAATCTTAAACATTCATTAGAATGGCTGGGGGCCTTATTCACTCACAATGAGGCAAAAATAATGTTTTGCCAACTCCAATTGGGAGTCACACCAAAAGATATATACTCAACAAGCATTTTCTTCTTATCTTCACCTTAAAATACCAATTGAAACAGCCTCCTATTATAAAGAAATGAGACCTCCAAAGAAACTCTTGAGTTTCAGATAGCTTTCCAAGAGTATCTATCTTAACCTGACTGGCCTCATTCCAAAAAGACAATATGAAATCTACAATCCAAATCTCTGTTAAATGTCATTCCGTTGCAGAGATGATTTGTCACTGTGTTAATATTTATCAACAAAACCCCAAGTGGTTTTCTAATCCTATGCAATCTCACTTTCTTCATGTTTAGCATTTCAAAGAAAATCAAAATCAAATGGACATCATTCGTTGACTGTAGATGTAAATATGTAAGCAAGGATGATAAGTATGAGATCACAGGCTTTTTTCCAAAAGAACTTAAAAGTATTAGATAAAAAAGATTTCAGTGTTTGTTAGTTCTGCTAATGCCATGGCAAACGTGAGAGAGTGACTATATAGAAAAACCACTAAAATACCATCAGATTGTTGTTTTACCATCTCATCTACCTTGATAAGCTTATTTATTTAGCTTAAAGGCTCCGTGGCATAGCTACATGCCAGCATTCTCATTTCTCTGGGAATGAACTTTTCAATCTCTCCCCAGAGTAAGAACAAATATATATATATATATATCATATGCAATATATAAGTAGTTTGGATCAAGGTGCACCAGTTGTGACCTAATGTATCCCATGAAGTCTCATGTCATGATGATATCCTCATTTTCACTATGGAAAAGATGATAAAATGATTCGAATGATTTACCTCTCCAGATCATGATCATACAATATAGAGTTGTCACCACTGGTAAGGTGCAATGTAAGTCCCAAACTACGAATAAGCGGTGCCAATGGATTGTCATTGCAAACACCATGTACCCTGAAAACCATTAAAAAATGTGATTTGAGAAGTTATGCTTATGTTAGTTGTACACAATCAGGTTGTAAAACTAAAGTAAACAAGAAAAGATAAAAAGAAAGAGACACAAGATTCATGTGATTCAGTTGTGAGGCTTATAGTCTAGAACACAAATTCCATAAGAACACTAGAGTATGTTCTATTAATTAGGTCAACAATATCCCTATATAGAGTACCTAAATTATTTTACTACAGAATAAATACTATATTCTTATAATGTATTTAACAATAAATCTCTAAGATCTTCAATACTTCTCTCCAGTTAATGAGTGGATACTTTTCATTTTAGTTAGCACACGAATACTTCAAACCAAGATGCAAGGCAACCAAAGCCAATCCAACTAGAATCAGTAGAGTTTAATATAAGATTCAAATTTTGAAGCTTGACAAAGGTGGAGTTTCTTGTATTGCAACAAGTCCTAGCTTGTTCCAGGCTAGTCATAGACTTTTGTTGAATATATGAAGGACCTAAATTTGCTACATCAATTGTCCTACACATGGTGAAGCCTAAGTTGCAGACCAAGTCTGGTGGTAAACAGTGAACTAGCCGTTTCATTCCATTATTGAGCAAGTTCATTCATCTAATGGTTTTTGCATTCACCTCAAAATTGTTATGCCATGTCGCCAAATTGGAGGGTCCTCACAATTCAGTGGACCATAAGTAAATAAGTGATTTTATGGAAAATACTACAAGCCACTTGATGATAGCCGAGTTGCACAGAGAAAACTTTCACTGGGAATGTCCAGCGACCAAATTTATGAAAGACGTATAAATATCAAAGTAGTGTGGGGGTTGGAGGTTGGAGAGGGAAGGGCATACAGAAAGGGAGGTTGGAAATTAAGAGATAAGAAAAATAAGAACCTACCATGACGCTCCCAAATCTACTGGACAACCGAATGAGTAGTCGGTATGAGTACGGCCACCAAGCCTATCCCTCGATTCCAGCAAAATTACCTTCAGAAAATAGCAACAATCAAGCACCATGGCTTACATGTATATCCATATGCAATATGTATGTTTATGCACGCATACAAACAAACAACCCGTTGAATAATGACACAGAAGAAAAACACAAGTGTTACATCATTGTAACCTCAATTGCTGCGTCATGCAGAATACGTGCAGCAGCAAGACCAGAGATACCACCACCAATGACAATGACTGTAGGGGTCGAACTGTGTTGCCACTCAGCATTCGAGGAAAAAGAATCTAGGTATAGGATGAACATGAATCAGTAAAGATTCAGCAGCGTAAACTTTTTAAATCTTATAGAAAGAGGATAAGGTAAGGACATATTTAAACGGTCGTGATGCATGAGCTCCACTCCGACACTATGTACATTGACCACCAAATTAAAGCATAGAGTGAAGCAGATTAAATTAGCAAATGGTAGTTCACCAACTACTAATAGGATCCTCAACAAACACTTATTAGACATGCAAAGACCAGATCTGAAAACTTACATCATTAGGAAAGGCAACAAAAACTAAATTGCACACGAAAATCACCAAGGCCAATATAAATGAGAAAGAAAATACCATTCATGGCTAGTGAAACGCCCAAGCCGGGAGAAAAAGAGTTGGCAGAAGCTCCAGCTTTATAAAGTACTAGAAAGATAGATATTTTTGCATCATAAAAAACGTGTAGTAATACAAAAACAAATAAGGACAACCTCTATCACCAGGCTGACAAAAATTAAGAAGTAAGGTCCATCCATACAGGTAAGCTGATCGAAAGATTTTTTGTTAATGCGGAGTAAATGCAGAGGGCCACCACCAAACAAGGCAAAGCTTGAAAGAGGAGCAACAACCACATAATGTAATTGTACAAAAAGCTAGTAGTACTAACCATTTGAATATGCCGAAACGCGAAAGGCGTGTCCTTTTGACACGTCCATTTTGCCAATCCCACAACAGAAAAAATCAGATATCTGGAGTATGGAATCGAACAGAGAGAAACCCAGATGACAAAACAACGAAACCAATCAACAGAAGAGTTCAAGAAGTATAAATCGTTGAGAGGTAAATCGGACGTATAGGAATCAAAAAATTGGAAATCAATTGGAAAGAATGGTAGAGAAGGAAGATGAGAAGGCCAGCAATGAATCGGCTGAGACAGGAAGAACAAAGCAGCAACAGCAGTCGCTGATTCAACTTGTGATTAAAACTGGAGCAGCTCATAATCCTGTCCCGTTTGAACAAACATCAGCCGATATTTGGTTCCCTTTTCTTGAGATCGGATGCCTGAATCCCTCTTCTTCAACTCTCTTATCTCTTCGGTTATCTCATATGACCAATTTGAAATCGAATGAATAATGTGAAAGGCCGGCTCGGGATTATGAATTATAATCACATAATAATAAGCATGCTGAGTTGGAGACTCCTTGGTGACGGCTCCGAGACAGGAGGATGAAGATTGGGGCCCGGGCTATGGCATGGGTGGGCCTGCAGCCTGGTTCTGTCATAGACAAATCGACCTGTTTATCTTTTAAGTAAAAATTTTTGAAATGATGTCGTTTTGAAAATAACGGCTGACTTAGCCCGCCCGACATGAGTTGGCTATTATCTTTCCTAAATTTAAAACACACAATCACAACACCATTTCAATTGAGTAATTGCCTTCTTTATACGAGTATGTTACACATTTGATGTGACATTAATCGATTGTTAGCTATTCAATAAAATCTCCTACTATTTATGGTTCATTATCATGGTCTATTATGTCCCAAAAAGGCAAAAAGTCCCTTTAAATTGTTGTCCTTAATATGTTGATACAAAATTCTTCTTGTTTAGAACATATTGCTAACACTTAGGTTGTGATTACACCTTAGAAAAATTTTAAAAGTTTGTCTAATCATTAATTTACCCCTTTCATATATATAATTGGTGAAAATAACATGGAATATATGTACAAAATATTTGCTCCTTTAGAGCAATCCCTTAGTCCAATACTAAAAGAAGAAGAAGGATTTGAACTGAATATTATCTTAATGAACTTAATGGTGCAATTTAAAAAATATATAAAAAGTTGCATGACATATTTAATGAGACAATAAAAGAGTTTGCAGATCGTTTGATTCCACTTATATTTTTCTATTGTAGTTTTTAGGTTTTACTTTTTATTTTATGTATTTGGTTTTTGTTTCTTTTAAATCAAAACAAAAATATGTTTGATTGTTAATATCAGTGTAATTATATTATTATTATTAATGATAATTACATATTAGACAACATTTAAAGATAAATTATTTTTAATTAATTAAATTTAGTTTAATCTCTATTAGTAATTCAAAATAACATAAGAGAAAAGCCAAAAATTACATGTGTGACTTGTTATGGTATTTATAAGTTTTATGTCATGACCTTTAGCTTAATAAACACATGTGCAAAATTTTGTAACCAAATGAACAATGCCTTGTACCGTTTTTGAATAACTTAGTATAATATATCTAGTATGTAATTTTTGCAGTCATTTAGCAAGGAAAAGCAAAATATGGTGGGACTCAAAGCTATTATTGAATAGTCGATCCGTATGAAGGTGCCAAAGATGTAATTTTTCTGTCCGAAATATTAATATCCATAATTCATAAAGAGGCATTTGGGGAGACTTTTTTTGCTAATTGGTTTATTGAAGAAAAGGAAAGCATGATGCTAGATACATCATTATGTAAATGAGTTTAAAAGTTGAAGTAAATCATTACATCATAATTAGTATTACATAGTCAACTTTAAACTTCCATTTAAACTTCACACCTATTGTTAATTTTTGAATGCAAGTATACATTAATAGGAAACAAGTAATAAAACGATGAAAAGAGTATCATCCCATAAGGCTTGTGTTTACTAATTATCAAAATTAAACTAACTATAATTTTAATTTAATAGAAAAGGAATGTCAACCAATAACGTTCCAAATTGTTCCACACAAGTTTTGATCAAGACTACGTCATTCTTTGAAGATAAGACAAGATTGCAACAAGAATTCTTTAAAGATTTAAGAGTGAAGAAGAATGAGTTATTTATCTTATTTTCTTTGATGTTTCTTAATTATTATTCTTTGCTTGATTATAAACTAAAATTTAGATATAGATTTAGGATGGATAAACCTATGATGTAATATAATTTGATTTATTCTTTGATTTGATGAAATTCTAGTTTCTTGTAATTTATATATGTTTTCATAATTGATGTAATTGAAGGAACAAAATAAGAAGATTCAATGATTAGATTTATGCATCAAAATTTAAAATATAACGTGTGTTAAGATCACAACATGAGGATTAAGTGTGAGCTATTCGAGAAAGTTCATACGACGAGTAAAGTATTATTAGTTTGTCTAGATTCAAAAGGGATTGTGGTAAAAAAAATTATCATACCTAACTAAATGTTTCTAACTACAAAATATATATATATCTAACTCAGTAAATTGCTTACATAATTTCT
>JANZXR010000007.1:746965-773782 GCA_027575705.1 Erythroxylum echinodendron
AAATCTACTTCTCAACACCAATTCCTTAATATAAAGCCATTAGAGGTTAACTGGTCAAGAGGGGCACCCGGTAACATTTAAGAAAAGGAAACTCAATGAAATAGAGTATAGACATTATGCTTATAAAAAGGAAATGAAGACATTATCTAGTATTAGAAGATTTGACATGACTACTCAACAGGCACTAAGTTTATGATGTAACGAAAAACATCACCTTTTTTTCTTCATGACACAGAAGAAGTTATCCACTAAGCAAGCTCATTGGAAAAGTTTGTAACAAAAAATGATTTACTTGGGAGTAAAAACCAAGACAATGCAATTAAATTGTTAATGCTCTTAATAGGGAAGGAGCATTTATTGTTAGAAAAAATCAAAGAATTATATCCCATAGGTAAAGTAGGCAAGGAAATAATACACAAAAATTTACCGTAGTTCACCATTTAATTTGGGTTATGTTCACGAGCCAAACTTCAAATAAATTTTCCACTAATGAAAATAACAGGTATAAAGAGCAAAAAATAATACGATAAAACAGTGGCACTCATATACAAGGTGTTTCCCAAATTTATTATCCCTAAGATAATATCTTTACTATTTTGTCACTCACCCTTTTAGGAAAACATTTCCTAAAAATACCCAAACAATTACTCTCTCATTACCACCACACATCACATATGATGCATATCAATGAGAAAGAGGGAGGGAGGGTCTATTTATAGATCCTCCACTGCCACAACTTATATAAGCAAACTGTGGATAGCTTGCTAATGCAAGCTGTCGCCTAGCTTGCTTGATGGAGGCTGTGGATAACTTACATTGGAGAGTTGTCTTCTTTTTTTAATCATTTTCTAGAACATTGGCGTTAACCATGTAAGTTGGTACCGTCTTTCAATTCTCCCCCTACTGATACATGAGGTTTACTATCATTCCTATAGTTGATCAACAGAACTCAAACTTTTCCCTTGGTAAAACTTTTGACATCATATTTGATCCATTCTCATTATATGAATCTTCTCAAGCTACAATAGCTTCTTCTCTAACACCTCTATGATCTAGTGATATCTCACATCATTATACTTTGATCTTATATATAAGGAGGAATTCTTCCCAAGGTGAATAACACTCTAACTGCTAAATAGTTGATATCTATTGTGCTAAAAACCAAGTTCATCTAAGAACTTCATCCATAGGAGCTCCTTACATGCTTTAGTAGCAACAATAAATCCCGCTTCAGTGGTAGATAGAGGAATACATTTTTGCATTCTCGATTGCCATGACACAATTCCCCCTACAAAGATAATTAAATAAGCTGAAATCGACTTTCTCGAGTCAACATCACTAGTTATGTGTGCATTTATGTAACCAATTAATAAAAGTTTGATAGTTCCAAAACATAAGAATATCTTAGAAGTATCACGTAGATATTTGAGAATCTACTTCATAGCACCAATGTTCCTTACTAGGATTTGAACCTACACACAACTCCAACTGCGTGAGCAATATTTGGCCATGTACATACCATGTCGTATATCAAACTTCCAACTGTAGAAGAATAGGGGACTTTCATCATCTCTTCCTTCTCTTCATCTATCGAAGGGCATTGCTTAGTACTCAGCCTAAAGTGATCAGCCAAAGGACAACTAACTGCTTTAGCTTTATCCTTATTGAACCTTTGAAGTACATTCTCAATGTACTCTCTTATGACAACCATAATTTCGTAGCACCTCTGTCTCTAATAATCGTCATGCCAAGAATCTGTTTTGTTGGCCTCAAGTCTTTCATAGCAAAAGACTTACTTAACTACTTCTCCAGACTATTGATTCTATTGATATTTTGGCTAATAGTCAACAAATCATTAATATAAAGCAAAAGGAAAATGAAATTATCATCAAAGAATTTCTGTACAAAAACACAGTGATCTGAAGTAGTTTTTTTATAACCTTGCTCTCCTATAACTGTCTCAAACTTCTTATACCACTTTCTCAGTGCCTGTTTTAAACCATAAAGGATTTTTATCAATCTACACACATAGTCATCTGTTTCCTTTTCCTTGAAACCCTCTAGCTACTCCATATATATCTCCTCTTCTAAATCTCTATAAAGAAAGGTTTTATTATCATGCAAGGACTTCATCTCATCTTTTATAGCTTTAACCCATTTCATCTTATTTTCATCTATCATAGCCTCTTGAAAATGCTCAGGCTCTCCCCGATTAGTAAGTAACATGTACTGATCATCAAAGTATTTAGTAGAGGCTTGTCTTACTCGTGTAGATCTCCTTATTCGAACCTGAGTAGTATCTGATGCTGGTGATTGATTCTAAACATCATCTTCATCAAAATCTTTATTTGATTGATTTTAAAAGGGAGCATCATCATTAGCTATGCTTGGCTAGCGATTTTCAACTTCATCTCCAAATTGTCTTGGCGTCGTTTTTTAAGGAATTAACTTTAGGTCCACTTGGTCACCATCAGTTCTTGGAACATCCTTTTTTACTTTGCTAAGAACTTCGATGGTTTGATATATAACATCACAACTCATAATTAGCTTATTCTGGACTGAATCATAAAATTGATAGTTGAATTGATCTTCTCTATAACCAATAAATATATACTAGCGAATCTTGACATCAAGTTTGGATCTCTCATGTTTAGGGATATGAATATAAGCTTTGCAACCAAATACCCTTAGATGATCATAGGAAGCACCCTTTCCTAACCATACTTTCTCTCAAATATCATATTGTAAAGGGATGTAGGGTAAGCGATTTAATACATGTACTACTGTGAATAAAGCCTCATCCAAAATGTCTTGGGCATCTTTACATGTGAAAGTAGATATCTAACTTTCTCCATCAAGGTCCTATTCATCTTCTTAGCTAAGTCATTTAATTGCGGTGTCTTAAGAGTAGTAGTCTGATGTCGAATATCGTGCTTTTTATAATAAACATCAAATGGTCCAGTGTATTCCCTACCATTGTCTATTCGAATGCATTTCAACTTCTTCCCAATTTATCTTTCAATTGAGGCATGGAATTGCTTGAAAATATCTAGCACTTGATCTTTAGTCTTCGTGGTATATACCCACATCTTTCTTGAATGGTCATTAATGAAAGTCCCAAAGTATTGAGCACCACCCAGTGACTTTGACATTAGCCCTCATAAATTTAAGTGTATCAAATCCAACACATTCTTCATTTTGGAAGGAGGGGAAATTTTGAAAACGACTCTATTTTGCTTTCTTGTTGGACAATTAACTCACTTCTTTACCTTATCAATTCCAAATAATGCATTCTTTTTCACCAACTAAGTTAGTCCCTTCTCGCTCATATAACTGAATCTCCTATGCCACAATTCAATTTCACCATCTTTCTCCATTGGATTTACAGCATCATTGGAGACCTTTGCCTGCATCACATATAACTTTGAGCACTTCTTATCTTTGGTGATTACCAAGGAGTCTTTAGTAAGTTTCCATTTTTTAAAAGTTCTACAAAAACTTTCATTAAGTATGCCAACAGAGATAAGATTTGGCAAAGATCAGGAACATGCCTGACACCTTTCAGAGTCAATCTCATGTCATATTTTGTCTCTAAGTAAATATCACCTTTTCTGGTGATTTTGGCCAAACCGCTATTTTTCATTTTAACGACACCAAAATCTCCTTCTTATATAATGAGAAGAGTTCTTTATATGATGTGGCGTGAATAATGGCACCACTGTCACCTATCTAGTTGAACTCACAAGATGCACTATTCAGATCATTATCATTTGAGATGATGTAAAAGCCATCAATGGTGCATGGTAGCTGTCGATGCGAGTTCATCAGTACTGTTATCATCTTTCTTGACTTCCTTGCTTTTGTTCTTTTCTTCTTTAAACTTCCGGCATAACCTTTTGATATGACCCTTCTTCTTGTAATGATGACACTCAACATTTGCATATTTATTGATTCTTTCTCTACTTTTATCTATGGAATTTAGACCTCTAGATTTGCTCCTTCCCTTATAACATATGACCAAAAAAATCTTACTACATTGAAGAGGCTGAACACTATGATCTTCCTCTCATCTCTTCATTCAGAATTTCACATTTTGCAAATTCCATGTTAACAGCAGCGTCAACTGCAGAATTGGTAATTGAAATCTTCAAAGTCTCGCGAGACTCTGGTAAGGAGGTAAGCAAGAAAAGGGTAAGCACTTTATCATTGAACTTTATGCTCATTCTTAATAATTGATCCATAATCGCTTGAAATTGATTCAAGTGATCTGCTGTAGAGGTACATTCTCGATATTTTATATGCATTAATTTTATTAGATAAAATATTTTATGTTGCTAATTTTTTAGGCATACAACTCTTCGAACTTCTTCTACAACATCTGTACACGAGTCTCATTACAAATGTGGTTGTACACATTATCTTTGACAAATTGTCGAATAAAACCACATATTGCTCATGCTCAAATGCCCACTCTTCGTTTGATTTATTTTCAGGTTTTGTCATGGTAAGCATCGGTAAATGCATTTTTGTGACGAGCAAAAGATCTTTTATCTTGTTCTTCTATATATGATAGTTGGAGTCATTTGGGCTAATCATCTTGCTTATTTTTGCCTTCATCTTTTATAAGAAATCCTTTGACACAGAACCGAACCTCGGTTTGAATAGTACCCATATGTATGAATAGTACTATATATGAATAATACCATATAGTATGTATGAATATTACTACATACGTAAATAGCACCCAGTTGTGACAACTTAGTTACAGTGACTGCTACAGTGTTAATTCAGACATAAATGCATGAACAACTACTACCTTTCCTAGTTACTATTTTATTCTTTACTAACTTTCACCTGTGTTCACCCAAAATCTGAATAGATTGCGCCAAAAAATTCGTCGTAATTTTCTCACCTGGCTCTAATACCACTTGTTGAAAAAAATCAACAAATTATATATCATAGGAAAAGTAAGTAAGGATAATACACAAATATTTAATATGGTTCACCCTTTAATTTGGGCTCTATCTACGAGTCAAACTTCGAATAATCTTCACTAATGAAAATAACAAATACAAAGAGTAAAAAATAACACGATAAAATAATGACACTCATATACAAGGTGTTTCTCAAATTTATTATTCTTAAGATAATATTCTCACTATTTTGTCACTCAATCTTTTAGGAAAACTTTTCCTATAACTACCTAAAAAATCACTCTCTTATAATCACCACATATCACATATGATTCATATTAATGAGAAAGAGGGAGGGAGGGAGCGGCTATTTTATTGACCCTTAATCGCCACAACTTGCACAACTTGCATATTATGCAAGTTGTGCCTAACTTGCTTGATGCAAGCAGTGGACAACTTGCATTGACAAGTTGTCTTCTTCTTTTTTAATCATTTTCTAGAACATTGACACTACCCATGTATGTTGATATCACCTTAGATTTATTCCCACTACAGTATTCCTAGAATTGAAATATTTTTAATAGGCATAAAGTAAAATTATGATAACATGGTATCATCAAGTGATTATAGATTAAAGATGGACTCCTTGTTAGTAAAGGAGTTATATTGCTTATTCTTGAAGTTGGGGGGCTTTACAGAAAAATAATGAAAGAAACTCATAATCTATAACGATATGGAAATTCAAGTCATTAGTGAATAATAACCTTTCTATCGACTACATGTAATTGGCCAAGTAGGGTAGCATGATATTGAGGCATATCGTCAAACTTATTTTGTGAATTTACAAGAAATGATTGTAAAATAGGGGAAAATAAGATTACTTTAGCCCATGCCCATTCTAAAAAAAGACTATGGATATCTATATCCTTGAATTTTATTGGCAGGTTCCAAGAGATGAATGAAAAGGCTCTATGCTGGTTTTTCTTGACAAATTTTCTGAAATATATTATCTTTATTGCTATCCCAATCTCTTCCTAACTAGACTAACTTGTACCATCTTATGGGCTTTGGATTGGAACCCTCGTATAGATAAAACCCACAAAAGAAAGAACAAAAGTAAAGGAAACACTAAATGAGTTGCCAAAGAGACGAATGTGGCAATGGCAAAATAGCTGCTTCCAATTCAATTAACCAACCAAAAGAAAAGTGGCATCTCACATATATGCGAACAAGAAGGAAAAGAAAAAACAGCGGTATATATACACAGCTTTATTATTAAGTATATTATATAGATATGCCGAAGATTGTATAAGAACGAATTCAAAGTCGGGACAAGGCAAGAATCTGTTCATGAGGGTTAGAATTGTATCCTTTTGACCCTTTATTCACTTTGGTGGCTCGTCCCCTGTTCTTGCTGCCCATGTTCTTTTCAGAGGCCTTAAAAGTCTTGGCCAAAGCCCTCAACTGAAATTTTTGAATTTTCCCGGTCGAGGTCTTGGGCAACTCAGGCAAGAATTCCACCTTCTTTGGAACCATGTAATGAGGAAGATTTTTCCGACAGTAGGAAATGATGTCAGATTCTTTAACATCATCCTTTTGGCCATTTGAGTTTTGTTTAATGGAAACAAAAGCACATGGGCTCTCACCCCACACAGGGTGTGGCATTGCCACCACAGCTGCCTCCAAGATTCTTGGATGCCGGTAAAGTACAGACTCCAACTCTACGCTGCTGATGTTTTCTCCGCCCGATATAATCACGTCTTTCGATCGGTCCTTGATTTCCAGGTACCCATCTGGGTGTATAACCCCAACATCGCCAGTGAGAAACCAACCGTTCTTGAATGCTTTTGAGGTAGCTTCTGGGTCCTTGTAGTAACCTTTCATAAGGCTACTTCCTCGCAGAACAATCTCTCCCATTGTCATTCCATCACGAGGCACACTAGTCATTGTCCCCAGGTCCTTAACGTCGACATCGGCGAGTGTCAGAATGCTGACGCCTTGTCTCGCCTTGATTTTTGCTTGCTCATTAGATGGTAGTTGGTTCCATTTGGCCTGCCACTCGCAGACAAGTGCTGGTCCCGTGGCCTCTGTCAAGCCATAGGCATGAGTGATATGGAAGCCTAGCAGTTCCATTTTCTCCAGCAGTGGAGCCGGTGGTGGTGCACCGCCGGTGAGAACTTGGACCGCAGTTGTTATCTGACGACGTTCGTGCGGTTTGGCTTCTAAGATTATGTTGAAGACAATTGGTGCACAGCACATGTGTGTAACTTTGTGTAGACTAATGTTACGGTACATGTCGATAGCAGTTGTATTGCGTATGCAGACGTTGGTTCCACCTCGAGCAGCCATTCCCCAAGTGAAGGTCCAGCCATTGCAGTGAAACATGGGCAGAGACCACAGATACACAGGTTCGTTCCCCATTTCCCAACCAAGGATTAGGCTTAGCGTGCTAAGGTAAGCACCTCTGTGGGTATAAACCACTCCTTTTGGCGCTGATGTTGTACCAGAAGTATAATTCAAGGCGATAGGATCCCATTCGTCTTCAATGTCACCTGAAACATAATTGGGATTGCCCTTGTGGACAAGTTGCTCGTATTCCAACTCGCCGAGTCTAACACCAGTGGGTGAGTCGATGTCATCAATCACAACGACCAACGGGATGGTCGCTTCCGAGGCTTGTGACTGCCTTGTGCCACCTAGGAGTAGTCTCAGGGCCTCGCTTGCCAATGGAACGTATTGGTAGTCCACAAAGAAGATCTTTGCTTCAGAATGGCTTAGAATAGTAGCCACGTTCTTGGCGTCCAGCCTGGTGTTAATGGTGTTAAGAACAGCTCCAGCCATTGGCACGGCAAAGTGCATCTCATACAAGGCAGGAATATTAGGAGCCAATACAGACACCTGCACGTATGATCAAAGTCATAAAGCCATATCTTTCAGGAAATCAACAAGAATGCAGACAGAATGATCATAAAAACTTACAACATCGTTCTTGCCAACGTTAAGAGAACGGAGAGACGAAGCAAGGCGGAGACAACGGTCATAAGTCTGTCGCCATGTGAAGCGAGTACCTTCATAGATAACAGAGGGACGGGTGGCGTAAACTAAAGCTGCTCTTTTCAAGAAAGTTATGGGCGTAAGTGGAACATAATTTGCAGCACATTTGGGAAGCTGATCCATTGCAGAAAATGGGATTTGACAGAGGAAATGAGGAGAGAAGAATGTGTGCGATGGAGGTGTTGTTGGCTGAAGCTTTGGAGGGGTTTAAATAGGGAAGGAACGAGAATGGCGTAGTAGGAGGAGGAAGCTTAGGTTTTAGCGAGGAAGTGCACAAGTAATTGTGGGGACAATTGTACTCGAGTTTGAACATTTGACTATTGACTGACCTGGACTTTAGTTTATTTCATGCTTCAGCCCCAGCCCCACATTCATACTAATCGGGGCTCCTTGACTCGGCTTATCTATAACTAAAACCATGTTTCTTGCCAGCTTCTCGTGCGCTTCACCTAATTTGCATTCTCTGTTCATATCACTTTCTTTCGCTGCTCTTCTGTACAAAAATTAAAATTAGCAACACAATCAGAACGTATTAAATAAGGAAGAGGAAAAAGAACAGATATTTTCTATACAAGACTTTGGAAATTTCTTACATCTGATCAGCATTTTTCAAGGGAAAAGGAAAGGTCCAACCTCTATTAGTAATTCCAAATTAACCTAATTTTATGGGAAGTTTATGTTTTTTTAAAATTATTTTTAAGCTTAAAATATATTTGTTAAATAAATATAACAATTAAATTATATTAATCATAATTCTTATTACTAATTAATATTAAGTAATTATAGATATTATATATTAGTTAAAGCACAAAACAAAATTTAAAACTAAAAACGAAAACGTGACCCAACGTCTAACCAGTTACATTTAGATTAGAATATTTAAAGAATAAAGATAATTCAGGGGGAAAAGGACAAAACAGTCAATGTTCAAACAATAGAACGGCTGACCACTGCAGTTTTCATGTCCAAAACGTCGGAGTTTATTGGTGAATTCACATATTGGAATTCGTGTTCAACCGGCAATCTTTTGAAAGCTTTACGGGTCTCACAAACTTGACCGTGCGTCGGAAATAATGATTTAGAAATCAATTAGGATCAAAGTAAATCCATAAAACGTCTCCCATCAAATACTCTGATTTACTTATTATGGTAAAATTTTGTTATATCATATCTCATCTACATATTTATATAAAATTCACTTAAACATATGAATAAAATTTAATAAAATATAATAAGAAGATCATAATTAAGACAAAATATTTAATCCCAAAACGTATACCTATTTTATTAAATAATGTTCACGAGTTTATATAGTGTTCACATAAATATGTAAATAAATTTAAATAACACAGAATTGAAGCCCCCTAATAAAATTACTTAGCCTTTCTCTCGTATTTTTTACAAAGAAATTATTTTCATAATTTAACCATATAATTTTTTGATTATAAAAGAGTAAGTTGTACAGGTTATTTCAAGACTCTCATTCTAAGTTCCAAAATACCTTAATAGAAGCAGGGTGCTCTAACTCATTACTTAGCCTTTCTCTCGTCTTTTTACAAAGAAACTATTTTCTTAATTTAACTCTGTAATTTTTTTATTATAAAAGAGTAACTTTTACTGGTTACTCCAAAATTCTCTCTTTAAGTTCTAAATAAATCTAAAAGATTGAAATATATAAAACGGGGAATACATTCAACGCACATAAGCTATTTGTTTTAAATGATTAAATATAACAAAAACTTGGTTAAATATACTATAATAATAATAATATTAAGTAAAAATTTTATAAATACGTGAAATTTAGAAAGATCTAATAATATGTACTCTTACCTCTAATTAAGTTAAATATAAGGTATTATATTTTCATAATTATAAAAGACAAAGAAATTATATAAATCAAATAAAAATATAATAATCCAAATTCTTAATTTTTTAAAAAAAAGAAAAGATCGATATTATTTAGTGAAAAGACATGAAAAAGAGTTTCATTCATTCGTGTATATTTATCCATATTATTTTAATAGGTAGGGAAGACCAGAACACTATGGTACGTGAAAGAAGAAAGCAGCCGATTGAATGCACAATTATTACGTAGTCACAGATTTGGATTCCACTGAAAACCACTTTACAGCCTCAGATTAGAGCACAAGTCCAAGAACAAAGGTGGTGGCAGTGACGAACCAACCCACAGACTTAGGTTGACCTTTTCTCCCAAAAATCCACTGCGCTAGCAGAATTCCACATCTAATCTAACTGCATAACAAACAATTCACCTTCTTTCAAAATTAAGGATGCTACAGGCGTTGCTTTCTCTACGCATGATATGCGACACTAGAGACAAACAAATTTCGTAGTCTTTTACAAAATAGCCTGATGCAAACGAAGTAATTGGAATAAACGTTTTACAGCCTGCGGACGGGACGAATGTGAAAGCGAAGTTGCTGCAGTCAAGGTCTATCATCTGCGTTGGCTTTGGAAACGTGTTTAGGTAATGTAGCTAATGGAATTGCAGTTGACCTTTAACCAATGTTGTTAAGGAGGAATAGTACGTAGGAGCGCATTAATTAATCGAGCCAAGAAAAAGACCAAACGACCAAACCGTAAGCTGTAACTAACACTGCTTTGGAGTTTATTGGGAAACATCAAATAGTAATTGACAAGGCATTGGCAGACACGTCGGGACCTTTCTTTTCAGTTGTTTGTTGAGCCTAGAAAGCTGAAATTTGCCATTCATATCTCTAACATCGTTCACATTTACATATACCTTTACATCATTCCTTCGTTTCTTATCAGCCACGGAAAAATAAGATGCCTTCTTATGCCCGATTTACCTTGAGATTACAGTAAACAAAAGTTATAGTGATATTAAGTTTCTGTAAAATGAAATATCATTTCTTTGGTGCGAGTGAAAAAGTAAAGAAGTTGGTTGGTTTACTGACACTAAGCACTAAGAGCAGCCATGTCCAAGTACAAATAAAAATGTTACTTTGCACACTAGACAGTGAACAACAATGGAAGAAAAGGCAGCAGCCATAGTTAATCACGAGAACCCTTTTCTTGAAGTAAAGACTTTTCATTTGCTAAGGTCTATTCGCGTGGTCCAAACAATTCCATGTGGCCATGACATGTGACAGCCACCTCTAACTAAAACCTCACCTCATATTGTATATCAAAATCTCCTTTTATGCCAATGTAAGGTCTTCTGTTTACTTGGACTAGCCAATCGTGGGGTCCGTGGAAATCAAAGCTACGACCCTATTTCATATTGCCTCACCACACCACTATAGTTTCCTGGTCTTTCATGTGGATCTTGCTTTTCAGCTTTTCCTGGAATTGAATTGGACAGGCAATGGTCACAAAAGAACGAAAACAACTGACCAGACGCGGCTCCTTATTGGTTTTGAGTTTCAGTTGTAAAATGTTTGCCTTCCAGTGTTACAAAGTCAAAAGACAACAGAAAGCATAAAGTTGGATTTCCTTCTCTTTATTGGATACCATTGCACTTCCTAATTAGATACTGCTGGCTTGAATTTTCCACATACCTGCTGCTTTGTACTGTTCGAAACATAGCCCGTTGGTCATGTAATCACGTCAATTGTGGAAACTTCCTTGTTTACATAGTTTAGAAAATACAAGTATGTATAAACTGGAAGCATGCATCCAAAGTTTTATGAATTCAAAAGAAAAAAGCTAATATGAAAAATTAAGATCACGTGTAAGAAAATTGAATTAGTCGCTTTCAATTTACCTTTTTTTTTTTAATGGTAACAGAGTTTCCTTTTGCATTATACACTTAGTTCATACATAACATTTCACGCAAGCTACAAAAATTCAACAGTTAACTCCGTTTAAATTATATACACATTCATTCCACTTAAATTTAGAATATGATATTTTAAATGGGAAAAATCTGCCAAACTCTATTTAGCATGATTAATTTTAATTACATTTTATTTCAATTTTTTCCTATTTATACAGTCATCCCTTTGAATTTGGATCATGCCATTAATTTTTTCAAGAACAATTTAGACCAAATGGGTTCGCTACAATGTTCTAAACCATAAGTAAATTGTTGCTAGTCTAATTTTTTAGGTTTTGTAGTTTAGAGAAATAGAGCAAACTGGTACTGGAGGTCAACATGTAATTGGCACCAATCTCATCTTTCTTTTACATACCAATATTTTAGACTAAAACTAAAACTAGTATTAGCCAAGACAGATGTTGGACTCGTATTTCTTTCCAAAACTTAGTTTTAAGACTTTTATAGTTTTTACACTTTTAAGGTTTTATGCCTACATAAGGCTAGGTGATAAATGTAATTGAGGTTTTGATTATTATTATTATTGAATCAAAAACTTTTTGAGAGTTTTCTTCATCCTTGTTCTTAGAGAAGTCTCTATTACTTGTCAATCTTATCTAGCTTGCTAATGGTGATCATCCATAAAATCTTATCCCTCTGAATCATTTCTTTTTTGGAGTGTGACAATTCATATCTTTCTTTTGTGTATTTTTTGTTTGATTTCTTGGATTAGATTTTTTTGATGGAATAGTACTGTTTGAAAGATTTTTTTTGGATTTAGTATGTGAAAGATTTATGTTAGCCTTTTGGATTTAGATTTTTAAGTTTGTGAAGAATCTTTAGTCAAGAGTTTAGGATATGAGTTAAGTGAAACTTTGAGAAAAACACGTGCAAAAGTGATGCTACTGCTAACATTTTCATGTAGGCTATATAATATGACTCAAACCTGAAGCAGAAATATAATCGAAGATAAGGAAGTAAGTAAGGAGGAAAGAGTTAGGGAAGATAGATCTAGATGTCTACTTGGAGTAGCCAAAGCATACAAAGCTAGTGTTTTATTGTTAAGATTTTTATAAGAGAAAAAAGTAAAACTAGTTATAGTAGAGTTTAATGATTATGCAGTGGACTTGTGGAATCAACAAATTCTACTAAAAGGACAAATCGAGAGCCACTTATTAAAATATGGTAGGAGATAAAGATGGTGTTCAAAAATTATTTTGTGCCAAGTTCTTACTACTAAGATCACAAAGACTATAAAGATTAACTTAAGGTTCTAAAAGGGTGGAGGAGTACTACAAAGACCATAGTTAGAGAGAATATAAAGGAAGATCAAGAAGTAATGATGATGTTAGGATATAAGTGCTGTACTGCTGACTTTGTGAAACAAAACTGATAAAGATTGTTAATCTTGCAGGAATTGAGAAATACAGAAAGTAAAGAACACTAAGAATTTTTCACTTGGTTCGATAGCCTTAATACTATCTACATCCAAGGTTCCCACTGATATGGATTCCACTAGTATCAAGAAGAAGAGAAAGATTACATAGATTGAGTGTTTATTCTCAAACACTTGCCAAGATTCTATGAACTCTCCTAGTACCTACAGATAGGTACCCTAACACACTCTGAAATATTTCACTCTAATTCTTACACTCTCAAATGATTGATTACAGTGAGAATAATGAAGTCAACTTGTGTGTGAGTTGTATCTTTAACTGATGAGGAGCTTCTGTCTTTTTATAGGGTTCATCGCAGCAGTTATTTCTTCAGCCTTTATAACAGATGCGTGCACATGATCTAAGAGGTGGCATCATGTGACTCTCACGTGAGTCACTCAAGTCCCTTATATGCAGCGTTTTTGTCAAGTCTTCTTTATACAGTGCGTTTTACTCCTTAGCGTCATGTCCCTCGTGTTTTATCCATTCAACAGATCGCATTTCTATTCTCTTCTTTTATCGAAATCTCCAGAACCTCTTCTTCACTTCTTACACACGTACACTCTGTTCTTCATCTTTTTCTGTTGTTTGATGTTTCTGAGTGTTGGTTGATGGAGTATACTTGATTCTCACCACAGATGACTTGATTTATTTATGGAATAAACACTAAAATTGCCTATATTATGGAGATACACCATAATGTAGAGTTGGAGGGTGCAGTGCATATGACCATAAGGGTGGAGAGTTAATTTAAAAGAAGAAATGATAATTGTTTTGGTTTTTATAGTATCAATTCTTCATCATAGAGAAAATTAGGGAGGAAAGAGGAAAACTAAGCTTCAAAGCCAAAATATGAATTAATTGAACTAAAAGCGTACATTTTAAGCTGAGTGAAAGCTAAAATTGATTCCTCTTCAATAACTATAAATTGAGATTTCTAGTGCTTCAACTATTTGAAGAGAGAAAATATAGCTTCATAATGTCACAACAAGATAGTAATATTAATAAAGGAGGATAGAGAGTATATGTTTATGAGTGAAGAGAGGTGGAAGAGATGATGGGCATATTGTGAAAACCGAAGAGGGAAGGTTTTTAGTCATTAGGAGTCTATTGAAATATGCACATGGTAGAAGATGAAGTTAGAGAACAACAGAAAAATCTTTTCCTTGCTAGATATGCCATCAAGCATTGAGAATGTAACATGATCAGAGATAGGGAAACTTATATCTAATATAACTAATATGGAGTTAGTGGACACTACAAGAAAATAACAAATTACCTATGGAAAATATTTTGTAGTAAATTAGTGACAAAAATGGATTATCCGTTGGTAAATTAGACAGAAAAATTATTTTTTTTTTTGTGATGGCCAAAACATCCGTTGATAAACGTAGAGGGAAAATATCCTCGCGAGTTTTCCGACAAAATATAGCGACGGACCAATAAAGTCTATCATAAAAGTAGGCGGCAACGACTTGCAGAAAAAATAAGCATCTTGGATACTAATGAAACCATAGTTTTGTTGGAAATTATCGAAGTGTTCATAAAATAAAACAGCTTCATTTGGTTTTAATCCAAACGATGTCATTTTATTCACAGACTTAACAAACCCGAAGCCCCCTTCTCCATTCCCTCTGTTATTTTCTCTCTTCTTCCCACCATTAATGTCGTCAGTCCTCTTCCTCCTAAGCTTCCACTGTCGATTTTTGCTTCGTTTTTTTTCCAACATAAATCATTTTCAGGTAACAAAATTATTGGGTTTATTTTGTCTCCAAAAAACAAAGGTGTTAAATGGTTATATATATGATCGTGGGTGGGTGGGTGTGTTTTGTTTGAATAGTTGGTTTACGCATTTTTACGTTGAATTGTTTCTTTATTTGTGGTTTGAATGTGTTGTTGTTAGTAAGTAATAAAAAAATGTAGATGTTTTGTTATTAGTTAGAGATAATTCAGGTTGCCTAGGAATTGTTTGATGAAATATCTCTTAGGGGCATATCGGTTGAATTAGAATTTGAATCGACTATAGCATTTTTAACTAATGCAATTTATCTTATTTTCTTAACAAATATTAAAACAATAACTGACCTTACTACTACCAAATCTACATCATTCCCTTCTCCACATAACCTTAAGCTTTCTTTGGATAAGGGTCAATAACTTTACTAATCGTGAAGGTTATAGAAAGGTCATTGATAGACTACTTTATTTGACAACGACCAAGCTATACATGTCTTATATTATCTAGCACCTCAAATAGTTTCTTTTTACTTTTAAGGAGCCTCAAATGCAAAATGCCTTTCATGTGCTATGATATCTCAAAGGCACTATCTTAGGAGGTTTATTCTACCCAGTAAAATAATATCTTATATTAATTGGCTTCTCTGATCTTTGTTAGCTTCATCTTTGATGATATAAAGATCTTTTTCTAGCTGTTATATCTCTATGGATCATTCTCTTATTTCTAAGAAAACAAAGAAATAAAATACAATTTCATAGTCCTCCATAGAGGCTTGGTACATAAGCATAGCAACCATAACTTGTGAACTTCTATGGCTTAACTACTTTCTTCAAGATCTATATATTCTTATGTAGCTTATAGGAACCCTCCTAATAACAAAGCTGCACAATAAATGCCCCAAATCTTTGTTATCATGAATGAATAAAATAACTTGATATGAGGTACAAGAAGGTTTTTTATACACTTCCTACATCCCTTTACATTTACAACTTGTAGATATAATGACCAAAGCCGCAAATCAAGTGCAACATCAGTTTTAAGTTGTGTTTGTAATAGAATATTATATTCAATAAATCAATTATTAAATTTTCAATATATTGTTATATATTGAATTGAAATTGTTATTTTTCGGAATGTTCAATTAAATATGAATTTTAGGTAAAAATATGCTACCAAAGAGAAAATAAGATATGATGTGACCAAGGTTTAGATCACAATTTGGAGCCCTTTACTATCCAAGTGAAGCATCACATTCAGCAACTACAACCGAATTAGATGTTGTACCTCCAGCTACTACACGTACAGATGAGACATCACCTTCTGTACCTATTGCTACATGATCCATCACCCCTATACGATAGAGATATGAGGGTAAACGATGCAGATGAAGGAGGTGGTCTCCAGCATGGAGCTGAGGGAGTTAATAGAAAAACTTACATCACAATTGTCAACAATTGTAAGTGAAAATACATGAAACAACATATCTTTATAATTAACTTATAAGTTTAAATTTAAAAATGATATAAAATTGTTTGTTTTTATATTATTTGGTTCCGTCTGGACCGTGCTCAAGAAATATGACATCCAAATTCAAGGAGAAGATTGATTTTGAGGGTTATATATGAAAGAATATCTCTCAGGCAATAAAGGATTTTTAGTATTAGGAGTTTGAGGCACGAATGTATCTTTTGTATTTTTAATTAAATTTATATATTAATTACATAAATATTGTAAGTTAGACGTACTTATCGTATGTTTTTCCTGTTTATTCATAAGTATTTTTTTTTAGAATTCTAAATTTGACGGGTTATTTTTAAAGTATGGGAGAGATGAGCTCGTACATATTATAGAAACTTTGTTGGTGTGATATGCAAGACCGGTGTACTATCTCCTTATATTTTTGAAGAAATATAGAGTCATTGGTAGTAGTATTGGACATCACCTGAGATAATGTCCATTTCACAACATAATTCTATTAACAGACGTGGAGGATCGGGGGGAGAGAGTCTTTCCATATATACTAGAGGATCTATTACCTACCACGAGCGTGTAGAGAGACTTGTAATTATCTACAATTTACACCTTCTGATTTTTTTACTTTGATGTATTTCAATTTAATTTGATGTATGAATTTTGTAATAAAAATATGTGTATTATGGAGAATGACAACGTTATAAATGTCTAATACCATAAATGGCTATATTGTTGAGTATTTTCTTTGTTCAAATGGGGTAAATATCATAACAATAGATGAAACTTAGTCGAGATTTTTAAAAATTGTAGTTCACTTATAACATTTTATTCTAATGCAGGAAAAGTTTATGGGCATGAAGCCTACACCTCATCAGCCCTTGTTGCATACGCACATTAAGAAGGATGATGGTGTGACCTTTGCCAACACCCGATTTAAAGAATTAAATGTATATGAAATTTCTTCTTAACAATTATCACTTATTAACATAAATATTATCTTATGATATGACCAAATATAAGAAAGCATTTAACGATAGTCTCAACAGTCTAAAAATATTGATGAGAGTCAAACCTATCTTTATGCAGTGGGTGGTAGAAACTGTTGTGGAAGGATCTTCGACTTAGGTTCATTTGCGAACACATGTTATTCGCAATCCTCCACATCTAGTACAGCAGTATCTAGTAGGAGGTCTACATCCAATGAAGTTCATGAGCTTCGAAGCACAGCATGGACATTAGCAACTCAGTTGCAACAGTCGATGGAGCACATAACCCAGCTCCATAATGAGATGGACAAGTTGAAGGGGATGGGAAGCAGCACCTCATCGCATCAGTTAGAGCATCCACATTCACCAAATAAATAGCGTACTTGTAGTCATTTCGTATGAATTAAATACTTATCATGTACAAAATAATTTTTTATTATCAATTAAGATAATTTTTATTTTATTTCATCAATCAACATTTTGTTTTAAAAATTAAATGTACAAATAATTCAAAATATTATCAACAGATAACTGATAACTTTATAAATTATGCATCAATAATGAAATTATCAAATAAGATTAAATGCAGGGAAAAATTAAAAAAGTTTTAGTAAATTTATCAACGGAAAAATAATGTTCATCAGTAAAATCTATTAAATTTACCGACGGATAACTAATTTTCATGGGTAATGTTAGTCGTTAACTTACTGACAGATAGGATAAGTGCGTCAATAATTTTTCCAATTGAAGCAATTTTTCATCGCTAAATTTACCGACAATACAAAATACTCATCGGTAAATTAGCGATGAAAATGTGTGATTCGTCGCAAGTTATTACCTACGACCGTTTCTTTGACACCTTAATCCGTTGGTAAATTCCATCACTAACTCCCCTTATCGACGAAATTTGTAGGTGTTTCATTAGTAATGTCTGTTGCTAGACTCCATTTTTCTTGTAGTGGGAGAAGCTGGGATTGCCAACTACGTAACACCTAAACACCACAACATACAATGGTGGAATGAGAGTAAGAATGTTAGAATAATAAAGCAAGTGTTCGTTTCTTTCTTGATTAAGAGGTATGGGGATAAATTGTTATGTGATATAGTTCCATGCAAGCGAGATACATTCTTTTAAGGTGTTCTTGATAATTTGATATGAGAGCCATATATGACAAGTATAAGAATAGGTTATTTTTCATGAATGACAAATTATTTACCATTTCTCCATTGTCTATAGAGTAAGTTTATAAAAATCAATTGTAACTTTATGAGAATGAGTAGGAGAGATTAAGGGGAAAGAAATGAGGTGAAAACTTAACGGTAATTCAAGCCTTTTAGGAAAAGTAAAAATGAGAGATGCATACTTAGTTATGCATCAAGTACTATCTTATTTTTAAGATGAAGGTGTAGATTTAAGGACAAATTATTTTGAGAAGAGGGAAAAAATATGAATCAAGCATCGACTTAAGCTACATGACTTCTACATAGGGAAGGCATAAAGAGGAGTTTGGATGGCTTGCAAAAGTTTCAAGTCAAGTGCTAAAAAGAAAGAGCAAGATTTGGAAAAAGGTGTTATAAAGTGTAACCAACCGTGAACTCAAAAGTAAACTAGTATTAATCCTTCTCTAGGTTTTCTGATTTAGAGAAACAAAAGAAAATTAGCACTAGAGTTAAACATCTAACTATCATCAGACTCATCCTTTTTTATGCATTAAATATTCCAGAATTTTTAATTAGTTAATATTTTATTATTTCAAGATATTATTTCTTTTTATAACTTCAATTTTATGATTTATAGTTTTTTTAAGGTTTTATGCCTATATAAGGCAAGGTGATAGATATAATTTAGAGTTTTGTTATTATTATTATTGATTAAAAATCCTTTCAAAAGTTTTCTTCATTCTTATTCTTAAAGAAACTTTTAGGTTAGGTTTTCTATTAATTATCAATCTTATCTAACTTACCGGTGATGATCTATCCTAGAATCTTATCACTCCTAATGCTTTCTATTCTGGATTGTAGTGATTCATATTCTTCTTTTTGTACACTTTCTGATTGATTTCTTATATTAGAATTTTTTTAAAGAATAGTCCTTGGTGCTGTGGTACTAATATCAAATCTCACTAGTCTTACTAGTGAGGCTCATACCACTCGATCTCCCTTTAGATTGTATGTATACTCTTTTTGAACCAACCTAGTAGTTGTCATCTATTCCCATACATTTTGGTATGTATCATGTAGAAGTAGATATGACAAAAAAGTTTTAGGCTCAGTCTTGAATATTTAAGCTTTTTTATACTTAAACTTAATATATTTTTTTAGCCTAGCTATTTATAAAAAATTGGATCACGCTAACTGAAATCAACATATCAACACATGTTTAATTGATTTCAAGATCAAATATTTGAGTTTGATTAGGTTTAATCTTAAACTTGGACCCAAATTTCTTAAGCTTGAAGATGCCTAAGCTTGACTCCACATATTTCTACTCCTATATGAAAGGCCTCATAACTTGAGGAGTTTATTTTCGTTATTTTTGTATCTAACTTGTTAGTCAAGGCCTATTTCCATATATTCTTAACATGTAGTAAATAAAAACTCACAAAAACTATATAATTTCTATCTTAATTTTACAACATATTTAATATCACTTAATTTTCAGTTTGTTTGTCAAATTTTCAGACTTTAAATTTCTTTCAATTTGTTTAATCCATTTGAAAATCAGATGTACATATGTATGAAAATAATAGATATAAGAGGTAGTGAATCCTAAGTGATAGACTTTTTAACACTTACAAATGAATTTATATAAAATGGAAAATTTATAATATCAAGTAGCTAGATTATTATGTACTATATTACTTTTTTTTAGAACGGAGGAACCCGCAACCACTATCCTTTGGATGTGCACTGGGTAAACCTCTAGATTGATGCAATAGCCTGCAAATCACGCCAATCGAGTACTCCTCACTAAGCAAGCCTTGTGCGACAAGCTCGATCGAGAGAGTATAAGTAGGGGAATTCCATAGGACCTTTTGGCTCCATGCCTCCCTACTTTGCCAACTCGACCACCCTCTAGAAAGCATGTACTATATTACATTATTTAAGCATAATATCGATACAACATTATTAATTTGAATTTTTAGTTTAATAGTCCATGATAATTTAAGAATTGAAGACTAGGTTCTGGTATATTAAAAAAATTATAAATACAACATAAACTCTGCAAATTACTATTTTAAACTTTGCAAACTCTGGCAAGTATAAATATTCTCAGTTGTATAAGATAATATCTTATGCTCAGTCCTGAAGTTCATTTGTAAGCATCAAATTCAGCTATGTTTATCTTATATGTATTCGCTAACTTCATTTGTTAAAAAGAAATCTTTAACTCAATTTTAAAATTGTTTCTCCTTCAATTCTTATCAATTTAAGAGATTCTATTCTTGTCAATTTAATAAAATTAGTAGATTAGAAACTTGTTGTTTTAAGCCTATGAGAGATTTATAGAAGGGTATTATACTTTATTGTAAATCATAAATGCGACGATTAATTCTTTTTGATATTTTTTCTATCACACGTATTTGGTGCATAACATTCTCTGTTTTGTAGAAGTTTAAGAAAGGTCATAATGTATGTAATTTTTTCTTTGTAATTTTAATTCCGTGACTTAAATTTGCTCTAAGGCTTACCCTCGACTTCTTTTTGGTATGTTTTTAAAAAGAAAAGAAAGTGTTTTTGGGAAGCCTTAAATTTACGTCTCAAAGTGCTCTTCAATATGTGCCAACAAAAGAGTGTATAAGGACTTCGAAAGAAAAATGTCAAGATCGTTGGGACAGTAAGCCAAGTGATAAACAACAAATTGAGATATTGATATATGTCATCTCCATTGAATTTCAATGTTCTATTCAGGTATAGTTGCAGCCTAATTTGTAGAAAACTGTCATTGTCACTCTAATTCATTAACAATACTTATGTTTTTATGTATAAGCAAAGGACCAAAAACGAAGACAGAAGTCGCAATCATGTTTAAGAATAAATTTAAACAACTACGTTATCAAATTGATAAATATTAACTACTATTGAATTGAGAATTCACATGGCATTCACATGCCAAATTTCCACATAAACGCGTAACTTAAGAGGGTCCACATGTGTTAATAATGAGTTTAAAAGTATTTACATTCTTGTTAAGTTTGTTTATTATTTGCATAAGCTATTTGCTGTATCAAACATACATTGCATCGAATGAAGCTATTGGTTTATAAGATTCTTTAGTTGACTACCATAATCTACAATGGAAGTCAAATTAAAGGAACTATTGAGCAGAAGCTTAAATGTAATGAATACTATATATATATATATGTATATGTATATGTGTGTGTGGGTGTGTTCCAGTGAAAGTCGAGAGCTCTTCCTCAGAAAATTCATAAAAACATTGAATTCAACAGTTGCGTTCCTTCCACGGATGGACTTCGTGGTGGGACGTCTTTGCGTGTCTATATATATATATATGTGTGTGTGTACTAGTGGACGTCGAGAGCTCCTTACAGAAAATTCATAAAAACATTGAATTCAACAGTTGCGTTCCTTCCATGCATGGACTTCGTGGTAGGACGTCTTTGCGTGTCTATGCAAGAGAACCTGAGCAGTTATTACACTCACCCAACAAAAACTAAAGAATGAAGAACGCGTTCGTTCTCGTGCAGCATGTGCATGTGTAACACGACAAAGTCAACTATAAAAATTCAAAGGATGCGATGTTTCTTCTTGCCTCGACTGCTTCTTCCTCGTGTTTTCTGAAGTGAGTTAAGTCTTTTATTCAACTCCAAGCAGTGCAAACTATAGAAGTGTCGGGTCTTCGAGTTGCAAGAATTGCAAAACTAGAGGCAATACGATATCAAATTTTTTAGATATGCTAATGAGTAATCAAATTGAGAATACACCAATGAATCTAGTCATTACTCATAATTGGACCTGCGTATCAGATGAGTTGGATTATGTGTAAGTGAAGTCCAATCCAAAACATTTAAAACGTTTGCGCCCGTACCCAATTCAGCCCTTAAAAATAGGTTTAATTTCAAATCTAAAATTGACCTATTATGAAAAATTAAAATTTTATCCTAATATATAAGTTCACATCTTTTAAAAATTTAAATAATTATATACAATATATTATAACACACATTGGTTTATGTCTTAACATATGAAATCACATTATTAAATTTGAATATTTAGTCATTTGTCAAATAAAAATAACCATAAGCTCATTTTAAAATCTAGTCAACATATCAAAGTTAGAAGTCACATTTTGGTATTATAATATATCATTGTCACTACTAGATGTATAGCATATTCTTTTAAATAAATATCTAATTCAAATTGTTCAAATTTAGGACAAGATATGGATTTCAAATACTTTTTGCAGTAAGATTCATGAGAAATTTACTTTTTTTTTAATGCTATTTGAATTATAAGAAGATTCAATATTTTGAATGACATTACCTTTTATGTTCCTTTTGTAGCATACAAGCATCATGAGTATGATCTTTTTCACTTATGCAATAAAATTAGTTTTACTAGAATTATCATAAAGCATAGATTAGCAAAAGCAAAGATAAACTAATTTGTAGCAAGGTTCAAAATATTAGCACATAATAATAATAAAAGTACTCTGACTAATACTTATCAAATTTCTTTTGCATTTCATTGATCATACTAGCCATAAATGCAGAAGGATTTTTTGTAGCATCATTCAAATTGTTTTGAATTTTTTATTAGATATTTTGAACTAGAAAAGAACAATGTCATGCTATGGATTACTTTCAACAATTTGTGAAGAATTTCCATCTTTTGTCACTCCTCATTAGTTATAGAAAAATCAAGATTTTCTTTGTCTAGTTGCTTCCAATGAATTAAATATGCTTGTAATATAAATTATGATCATTCATAATATAGGTAGATTCTATCTTGTGCATCCATCAATCCTTTGTTTCTTCATCACATTCATATAAAAACTTTTAGAAGCCATCTCAAAAAATTCTTAAGTTTGGAATAGACTTATTCAAATACTTAAATCTACTTCAAATTTTAGGAATAGAATTATCAATTATTCTTATTCCTACTTACATAATGAGATTTAGAATGTGACAATAACATTTAACTTAAAAAATACCCATTGAAAAATGATGAACCACTTGTAGCAAGGTAACTTGGGAGAGTTGATCACATTGTCATTATAAAAATCATTGTCTAATGAGATTGACAAAATCTTTTTATTAACCTTCCATTGAGCTAAGTAGAGAGCTAATTCATCGACAAATGATAATTCATTAAAATGAAGTATTGTTGCAATAAAAAGAATGATCTTTTCTTGTAACTTCTATTTATTATTAATAAAATAAGTAGTAATGCATGCATATTCATCATTTGATACTTCATTCTTCTAATTATCAAAAGTCAAGAAAATACAATTAGGAGATTCAAACAATTTTTTATATTGATTCTCTTTCTTGATCAATATAAAACATTATTTCACATTTGTAGGTAACCTTACTAATTAGTTAACATATTAAGCAGAAACAAGGCTCATCATTTATATAAATATAAACAATTTAACAAATGTGAAAGGAAGCTTACTCGTAATTATTATATTAGTTGTCATATATAATTCAAAATGACCATATTTCATTTTTTTACAGTTCATATAGTACCACTAGAATCCGATTTAGTTCCAAACACATATTATCTTATATTATTATGGTTTTCTATTGGATATTTTTCTAAATAATGAAGTAAGTGAGAAGCATCGCTTTTAACTTGATCATAAAAACCTTTCCTATAATAATTGCATTGAGCTTTTTATTTTCTTCTATTCTATCTTGTTATAAAGTTATATGAAATAAATTGTAACATCTTTGTTTTAGAGTAACTAATCTTTTTTTATGAGAATCATTAGATGGTAGACCATAAATTTTCATTGTTTTTATAATTCTTACATTAATAATAACTAATTAGTTTTATATAATAAAAATAAAATTCCTATGTATGAGTAAATAATGTTGTATAGGTTAGATTACCCAATATCCTTTCGAGTAAACACCAAGTATTTAATTCATACAAACTAGGGTCTAATAGACCCATTATATTGATTGATTTTTAAAACTTAATTTTACGCTTAACCCAATGAGCCATTTGGGTTGGTTTGATTTATATAGGTACTTTTAATGTCTAAATAATATTTATATGAAAAACTAGATATTATTTAAAAAATCTAGATAATGATAAAAAATTAATACAAAAGTAAATATTAGATGTGATTATAATTAGTTCGATTCACTTATATGTAGTCATATATCTTCTTATAATTAGTTTGATTCACTTATAAATACTCATATATCTTCTTGTTTCATGTATTAGGAAACAAATTCAAGTATTTAAAGGTAGATCTTGTAGTTTCTCAGTTACAAATTAATATTTGTAACTTATACTTAAAGAGTAATTGTATTGTACCTCCTCTTTTTACTTTAATAATATTTATCTCCTATTTCTTCTAATATTAATTAAGCAGCAAATTTTCCCCATCCACCTAATCATTCCAAAAAGTGGTATCAAAGCCTAATTTGGGTGATATATATCGAGTTATCGTATACTTTGTGGTTGCTATTATAACTGGATCCTCTACTTCAGAAGATAAGATAGATATTATTCACTCTTTAAAGTTACTATATACTATTCAAGTATACAACTATTGTTTATATGAAATAGTTAGAACAATTTTTCTTAGCTCAAAAATAGTTAGAACAATTTTTCTTAGCTCAAAAATAGTTTGAGACAAAAGTAAGACAAAACTTAAAATTGAAAAGTTCAATGAGAAATAATTTCTTGTTATAGAAGTTGAAGATGAAAGTTATCCTCTTAAAGGATAATTGCCTAATAACCATTAACAAAAGGTCAACAGATGTCTTGAATGATGCCAAATGGAATGAACTAGATGTGAATGTTATTGCAAATCTCCATCTAGCATTAAGTGATGAAATTTTGTTAAGCATAGATGAAAAGGAAATAACAAAAGAGATGTGTGATTGTCTTATGAAGTTGGATGATGTCAAGTCACTCTACAATAAATTTTTTAAGAGAAAATTTTATACTTTTTAGATGACAAAATTCACTTTAGTGACTAAACATATTAATAATTTGGCTACTCTATTCTCCCAACTCATGTTGTATAGTTATATAACAGAGCCATACAAACGTACCGAAATTCTATTTTAATAATCCTTTTATAGACTTTATATTCTTCAGTTACGTTACTATTGCATTTTTAGAGAAAGAAAATTGAAACTAGAATAATGAAGACATGTCGTCCAGTTCTTAATAAGTTGAAGCTATAATGATGATAAGAGGGTGACTAATATAATGTAGCTTGAGTGGGAGTCAAAATCATGGTATATCAAAATCAAGAAGTAAAAAGAATTTAACATGTTAAAATCGTAGCAAGAACGGTCACTTGAAAAATAATTTTTGGAATTTAAATAAGAAAAATTTTCGTCCTCAAGAAAAATTTTGCAAGTAATTTAGAAAATGAAAATGCTATGTGTTATGAAGTAGCAATAATAATTGAAAGTAAGAAGTTACTACTTGAAGTTTATCTCTTCATCTTAGGAGTTACTTTTTATATAACCTCTAAAAGATAATGATTATATCATTATAAACCCATCTCAAAAGAATTTGTATATAATTGTGACGATTATCCTATAAAAGTTTATGGCATTGTAGCCATCAAATAAAAAATGTATGTTGGTACAATTCATATATTATTTAAGAAGTGTGAAATATGGAAGGCTTTAAGAAAAATTTGTTATCTCTAGGATGACTAGATGATCTTGGGTGGATTATAAATAATAATTTAAAGGTAATTCGACACGTATTGGTATTTTTAAAAAGAGAAAAGATAGATACAAACTTATACGAGTAAAAAGAAGAAACATTACTAGAGGCAGAAGAATTAATTGCTTCAAATAGTCTAAATGAAAGATCTTTTATGTGATGGCATAAAAAATTTGGATATATATCTAAATAAGGAATAAATATCCTTACCATAGAAAACTACTCCCTTGACTTATAACGATATCACAGAAAACTACTCCCACTACAAGAAAATAGTGAATTACAGACGGAAATTACCGACGGAAAAAACAAATATACCGTCAGTATACCAAATTACCGACGGATTAAACCGACGGTCGAAAACGTCGGAGATTCGGCCGTAGCTAAATTCACCGATGGCCAGTGTCCATACCGTTGACCGACCGAAACGATAAACCGTCGGTAACATCAATGGAAAAGTTACCGACCGTCTGATTTGTTCCGTCGCTAAATTTACCGACCGGTGGCTTACCCGTATGTAAATTTAGCA